>JAPQNM010000043.1:22792017-22797017 GCA_029783475.1 Metacarcinus magister | reverse complement strand
TTGTTCCTGGTCCGCTTGTTCCTGGTTTACAACACTGAATACTAGGCGTCTCGTTCAACTGCATCACCAAATACATTACAACTGTCCTACATACATGCACCTCGGCCCAACGATGCAACGTGGTGGAGTGGAAATAGTAATGATAACAATAATAATGAAAATAACAATGATAATAATAATAGAAATAAGAACAATAATATAAATAACAACAGTAATAATGATAAAATAATAACAGTAATAACAGACAAACACACTATTCCTTCAGTATATTCTGCAATTTTTATCCAACAACTTTCATCTCACCATTTTTTCATTATCCTCACCAATACACATCACCACACCACCACCACCACTACCACCACCACCACCATCACCACCACTACCACAACCAAACTACATTAAAAGTTGTCTACACTCAATGGTCCCGGTGAGCTAGTAACAAAACCTACCTTCTTCTTAAATCCCTTTAACGTTGCTGGAGGATACTGAAAGGGATCAACAAGACCAGTGAACCAATACCATCCATCCATCCATTCATTCACGGACACTGTTTGATCAACTCGAAACATGCATTAGTCTGAAAAATGGGGTCTATACTGTTGCATGTGTGTGTGTGTGTGTGTGTGTGTGTGTGTGTGTGTGTGTGTGTGTGTGTGTGTGTGTGTGTGTGTGTGTGTGTGTGTGTGTGTGTGTGTTCAGAAACAATCCTTTACTCCCTCAGCGAACAGGAAGTGTAGCAACCTCAAGGGAAGACGAAGGACTGACTGTGGGCAAAGATTTACTAAGCCATCTGTCTGTCTGTCTGTTTGTCTACATGCAATCCCACCCCCCCTTCTCTCTCTCTCTCTCTCTCTCTCTCTCTCTCTCTCTCTCTCTCTCTCTCTCTCTCTCTCTCTCTCTCTCTCTCTCTCTCTCTCTCTCTCTCTCCCTCTCTCTCTGATAATCTTTCTTCACCACATTTACTTTTCCACCTTCTAGTCCCTTTAGCTTCCTACACATCACCCCCCTCCTTACCTCCTCCTATACCATGTACCCTTCGCCCCTCTCCCCCTGCATCCCTTCCACGCACCCTATACCTTCACGCCACCTGTGTATACTAACCCCATGAAGGTTGAGGGTTGGCAGGGCAATGAGCTGGTCCTCCGTCACTGTCACGCCGCCCTCCACGCACGCTGCAACGACACAGAACAACACTTAGGAATACTTTTCATCAGCCCGGCGGAGGCACAACACGCCACCGATACACTGAAGGAGCTGAATGTACTGGTTCAAATGTATACTTGCGTCATCAGGAATAAATGTTGATTGGTAGTAAGAAATGTACTTGTGAATAAATTTATGTATGAATGTATGTATGTATACACGTATGCATGAATGAATGAATTAATTAACTAATTGGTTAGTGAATGAACAAATGAATTAATTAATAAACTAGATGGTCACTCAGTAGAGCGCAATTATCTTCACCACCACCGCTGATATTCATGATTAATTGAATGAATAATATAATGATTGAGTAATGAATGAATGGGTAGATAAATAATGCATAGACGACACCTACTACAATTAGTTTATGAAATTAAAATAGTGGAAACATATGAGTTGAAGTCATGTTCTTGCTGTTGTTATTATTGTTGTTAGTGTTATTTTTTTGTTGTTAATGTTTTTGTTGTTGTTATTGTTATTGCTGATGTTGTTGTTGCAGCTGTTGTCGTTGAAAAGGTAGACGAGTGCTCTTCCCAGGTTATATAGCACAGTAGTTAGCATGAATTTCCTAGGCTATATAGTACACAGCCTCTACTTTTCCAAGCCTTTATAGAACTGTACTCATCCTCTATGCAGACTACGGTCACGCTGTATTAATGTGTAAAAGTTCTAAGTTTAACATTGATAATCTGATGTTCAATTCATAAACAGTGTTTGCGTACACAATTACTATGTATATTTACTAAAACTACGCATATAGTCAATGATATGGAACCTTCTTTACGATTAAACCTGAAATGCTCTTGTGTTTCTTAGGGTTCATTTATTGACTGATCTTAAGACGCCGTAACAACGCGGTCATATTTTTTTCTTTTTTATATACGGGATCTTCCTTTAAGTCAACGAATGTATCATCTCAGTCATTTGTTTTAAGAGTATAAACAAGGAGACACATCTATGACGAGTCAACAACATGTGAATGCGATCAATGAAATCTTGAAGACCAGCAATAGATCCTGCTTAAGGTTGTGAGCCCCACCATGCATGGATGGCAGTTTCATCATTGGTATGTACACAGTAGTATTAGACCACATGTTACATTAATGCGCTCCACGTGTTCCTCCTCGTAAAGTGTGGCTCTTGCCATAAATAATGTGATTCATACTCGCATTCCAAGTCCTCGTCAACAAAGGGAGGTTCCTTTTTTTATTTATTTATTTATTTTATTATTATTTTTTTTTTTACTGGACAAGAGCAAACTAAAAGAGGTTGAAAAATATCCCGCTTGTCGCCAGACCCTGTAAAGAGGACAGTAGGAGGAACAGAGGCAGGGAAAGGAGGTCCAGTTTAGTACGAGAGGTGTCTTGACACTCCTCTTTTAAAAAATTTCAAGTCATAGGCAGGTGGAAAAATAGACAAAGGAAGAAAGTTCCAGATTTAAGTGTTTGTAATCGATGTTGTTTTTCCTCTTCCTCCTCCTTGCTGCACAAAAAAATAACTTTTCTTATTATGATTCATTTTCAGGATTTTCAGAATGATTTAAAATTTTTGTGAGTGTTCACATTCCTTGACTCCTTTTTATGCATTATGTTGCTAAAAGCTGGTTGTGAATAATAAAAAAAAGCAATCAAGCTGCCAAAGTGCGAGTTGACAATTAAATATTTGTAGTTTCAGCCAACCGACGGATTTGACTCTTGATTTCTGTCACGAAAGGCTCATTACGCCTCCCTCCTCGTCCTCCCTAACGATCATGGGAGACCCGCGGGAATTCTACATGTTTAATATAAATCTAACGCTCTTTAATAACCTCCTAACATTGAAGATGATCCAGAAGCAGAACTAAACTAACCGAAATAATAATAATAATAATAATAATAATAATAATAATAATAATAATAATAATAATAATAATCATAATGATAATAGTAATAATAATAATAATAATAATAATAATAAAATAATAATAATAAAATAATAATAATAATAATAATAACAATAATAATAACAATGATAATAATAATAATAGTAATAATAGTAATAATAATAATAATAATAATAATAATAATAATAATAATAATAACAATAATAACAACAACAGCAATAACCACAACAAAAACAATAATAACAACCTTCCTTCCCTGCTTGCTACACGTGCTCACCTCTGGGTTCATAGCGGTAGGCCAGCAGGAATCCATAGTAGGTGGTGTACTCATCACTAACGAAGTCTATGACGAGGGTGTCGCCCGGCGAGGTGACGAACCAGTCCCCTGTTTGGTCACCAGACTCACGCAGCAACTGTTGTGTTCTTTCCTCGGAGCTGTAGATCTGAGGACAGACAGACATATAGATAGACAGTTAGATAGATAGACAGTAAATCACTGGTCGGCTCGATTCTCACAACCTTCCTCTAATTTTTTTAAATGTACTGTTCAGTTTTGTTTTTATTTTTCATTGTTCTATATTGTTTTTCTTATCATATTCTTGTTTCCATTTTTTTTCTAAGTGTTTTGTCAAGAACCTGGAGTGTGTTGCTTAAATTGATGTAAGTTTAAGTATTCATGAAAATAATATTGGAAAGCCTATTATCACTGGCGAATTCAAAAGATATAAACCTTATCCGATGTATTGTTGGCGAAACTAATACATTCTTTTTATCATACAGTAAGAAATATATTCATATAGAACCAGTGTAATGAAATTAAACAGCCAGAAATACACTACGGTGATCTGATCTTTACGTCATCAACTGTAAATCAAATTTATAAATATAAATTGAAATAGTTGTGCATCATAAAAAAAAAGAACTTCATGTATTTTTCAAAATAACCTAACAAAGCCTAATGTAACCTAGTCTAATATAACCTAGCCTGATGTAACTTAGCCTAACGTAACATATCCTAACGTGACCTAACCTAGCCTAACCTAACATAACGTAACCTAACCTATCGTAACCAAACCTAACGTAACCTAGACTTACATAACCTAACCTAACATAACGTAACCTAACCTAACGTAACCTAACCTAGCTTTGCTAACAAAAATTGAAGTAATGTAATCTAACTTGACCTGCCGCCCTGAAATGCAATACTTAATCTGCTTGATAGCCAACGTCGTCTGTTTATTTGCAATTACACAGCTGTATGACCGACCGTAACACCGAACACTTCATACCACACTTTATCAACACTTCATACCACACTTTACCAACACTTCATACTACACTTTATCAACACTTCATACTACACTTTATCAACACTTCATACCACACTTTACCAACACTTTATACCACACTTTACCAACACTTTATAACACACTTTACCAACACTTTATACCACACTTTACCAACACTTCATACCACACTTTACCAACACTTTATACCACACTTTACCAACACTTTATACCACACTTTACCAACACTTTATACCACCCTTTACCAACACTTTATACCACACTTTACCAACACTTTATACCACCCTTTACCAACACTTTATACCCACACACTTTATACCACACACACTTTATACACACTTTACCACACTTTACCACACTTTACCACACTTTACCAACACTTTATACCAACACTTTACCAACACTTTATACCACCCTTTACCAACACTTTATACCACACTTTACCAACACTTTATACCACCACAGTGACTTTTCCTTCCACTACACCATTCAAAACTCAGCCTTAATTGATGGATCCCGCGATAGCTACACAAAACATCTATTTTTTTTGTTTTACCTAATTAAACAAGTTGAGGAAAAGTTGTACGATTTTACGATACAAGCCA
>JAPQNM010000043.1:22784517-22787017 GCA_029783475.1 Metacarcinus magister | reverse complement strand
AATCACATCATCGCTACCTACTGGAATCACTTTGCTTTTTACTTTCAACTTCTACAGCTACAAGTCCCCTCCCCCTCCTCCTCCCCCACCCCCCTCCTTGCGTTCAACAGGTGACGTGCGGAGGCCTCGCTTCCATCCCTCACAGGTCATTTCAGTCAATAATAAAAAAAATCAGTATAGTATTTGGGTCACATTAATGCCAAAAGTCACTCTTTTTGTTATTGTAACTCGAGATAGTATCATAACTAGGTACATTAAGGTTATAAGTCATAAAAAGGTTAAAAAAAAAACTCCCTTGGTCACTTTTTCAGTCCTGACACAATGATTTTTTGTCATTATGTCAAATTAATGAGAAAAGTAACATCTAGTATTTATTTCATCCGGGTTTGGGTGAGCCATTGTTACACTAACGATGAAACCCACAGTCATTACGGGATCATATATACATACAAGGTGAAAAGGGACTCTTAGCCATTGAGCCACTATGGGATAAGCCAATATTAAATGTTAATCACATAGGTAAGCAGCGTCAAGAGATACGTGTAAAACCTCATACATTTTCCTTTTCTTCCCTACCAGCTCATCGCCTGTCTCGTCCATGTCTTAGTCTTAACCTTTAGGACAGTGTGGACCGATTATTCTAGAGTGAAGGAATTATGAAAAAAGTTTTCCTCAGCTTATGGGCGGCACCGCATCATATTATGTAAAAAAAAAATTGTTACAGACATTATATATGTATGCATATTCTGGAAAGAATATTTACATTACTCAATTACTCTCTAGTTTCCTGTGTTCTTAGATATTAAAGAGTTCCTGAAATAAAGAAAGTTTCCGTAATAAATGTTAATGAGTGAGGAAACTTGAAACAGGTTCAAGGAGTGAAAGCAGGAAGTGGAAAATCATCAAGGAGACGCCGGTGTTTCTTTCTATCGTGGAGAGAATCCCACAAGCGTCATGACGGAGGATGTGGCTCGTTGATACGTGTTTATGCCAAGCCTGTGAAGCATCTCCCTTCACCTAGACTAATTTTGTTACTTTATGGCGCTGCGATGACGGGAAAAAAATCATTAATGTATTCTGGGAGCAAGGAAAATTAATTAGCCTGTGTGGTGGTTGTGGTGGTGGTGGTAGTGGTGGCGGCGGAGAGGATAAAAGGGTGAACAGAAAGACGCTATAACACGCTGCTGGAAGGGGGAGAAAAATTAACATGGAAACTACTAATTAGAGTATCCAACGTTAGTCTAACAGGAGCAATTAGGAAAAAAAATTTGATGTTGGGGACGATCATGATAATGATTAAGAAAAAATGTACACTCACCAGCACCACCACCACCATGTACACTTCACACACTTCTTAGCATAACTCCGCAAAGCTCCCCTGTGTGGGCTTCTCAGGAACCCTCGTGGCACTCCAAAACAGACCGTTAAGCGTCGTGAAGAAGGGCTTTGTCGCAAGGAAATTTGATTGGCCCTGTGTTATGTTACCGAGCCGTCATCAGCGTGTTTGGTGCGCCGCGACAAAAACATGAGACGAATCCAGTGAAAACACGCGACCCCCAAAAGTTTAGGAGACGAGTCGGCGGAGAGGCAAACAGGAAGGTAGCAACACCACTGCCTTTCAACACCAGTGATATCCAGCTGCCACACCATGCACCACTCAGCCACACCATGCACCACTTAGCCACACCATGCACCACTCAGCCACACCATGCACCACTCAGCCACACCATGCACCACTCAGCCACACCATGCACCACTTAGCCACACCATGCACCACTCAGCCACACCATGCACCACTCAGCCACACCATGCACCACTCAGCCACACCATGCACCACTTAGCCACACCATGCACCACTCAGCCACACCATGCACCACTCAACCACACCATGCACCACTCAGCCACACCATGCACCACTCAGCCACACCATGCACCACTCAGCCACACCATGCACCACTCAGCCACACCATGCACCACTCAGCCACACCATGCACCACTCAACCACACCATGCACCACTCAGCCACACCATGCACCACTCAGCCACACCATGCACCACTCAGCCACACCATGCACCACTCAGCCACACCATGCACCACTCAGCCACACCATGCATCACTCAGCCACACCATGCACCACTCAGCCACACCATGCATCACTCAGCCACACCCATGCATTACTCAGCCACACCATGCATCACTCAGCCACACCAGAAGAAGAAGAAGAAGAAGAAGAAGAAGAAGAAGAAGAAGAAGAAGAAGAAGAAGAAGAAAAAAAGAAAAAAACAAGAAAAAAGAAACAAGAAAAAGAAGAAAAAAAAGAAAAAGAAGCAGAAGAAGAAGAAGAAGAAGAAGAAGAAGAATGTTGGCCGCACTGGATAGGTCGATGTATGTATTTATGCATCATCCTACAACTTTTCCTGTTACCGACCAGTATGGAAGTGCTGAGCTCTGCACTCTGCACCAAAGGAACCCAGCTGGATGACAAAAGTGACCAGACATG
>JAPQNM010000043.1:22747017-22762017 GCA_029783475.1 Metacarcinus magister | reverse complement strand
TCGAGTATCCTAATTGTAAGTTGCCGTGCAAGCTCAGATTGGAAAAAAAAACATCTGTGATAATGTGGTACATACCGAAAATTACCCCCCCCCAAAAAAAAATAGCGTAGCAGGCAGTGCAACTGTTACGGTGTCGGACTTCAAAGGAAATTTTTTTGAGGCTGGCATATTTACTTTTAATTAAGGCATTTATCGTAATTTGAAATAGGTTGATTTGTATGGTTCGTTTAGTTTTTTTTGGGTGGACCAAGAGAGGCGAAACTCCCCGGCTATGTTAGGTTACGATAGGTTAGGTTAGATTGGGGGGTGGGAGGTGTCTAGCCCCTCCAGTTAAAAGGTTATTACGTGAGTTTAGGTTAGGTTAAGTTAGGTTGGGGGTGGGTCTGGGGGGACTTGCTCCAAGCTTGTTGGCTATAGGGGAAAAGAAAAACAGGAATTGGTGTATTGGCTTAAACTGCAATTTTACCAGAAAGTTAGCTAAAAGCCTTGATTATCACCTCCTTTGCTTATCCAACAAACAACAAATAGCAACGACATCAACGTGTAAACAACAGCAAACAACGAAATTATAGTAATTATTCTTTTCTATTAGATATCGTTTTCGTACTAGGATTTCTGACTAATCGTTAACCAATTACCAGTGACCTGAGACATTACTACACCTTACACTTTTACACTCTCTTCAAATCAAAATTTAAAATGGCTTCACCACACCCAGCCTCGGAGTCCCCATCTGGGGAGGGGACCACAAATGTCCCCAGGTCGGACTGCCCCTCTGCTGACGACCTCGGGTGTCTTGACACTTCCTCTAATACTTTTACTCTCGATTTCTGCAACATTCGTGGCCTTAGATCTAATTTCCAATCTGTGGAACACCATCTCTCCTCCACTAAACCTCATCTTCTCTTCCTAACTGAAACAGAGTTGTCTGTGACTACTGACACCAGCCCCTTCTCTGTTCCCTCCTACTTTCTCTATCCTCATTTTCAATCCAAAGCTGGCTGTTGCGCATATGTGCGTAACGACATTACTTGCTCTCGTACCCACAATCTTGAATCTTCAGAATTTTCTACCATCTGGCTAAGACTTCAATGTCACTCTCTAACTAAATTAATCTGTGCTGTATATCAATCACCTAATTCCTCTGACTATGTAAAATTCTTTGACTATTTGACTTCCAAAGTGGAGTACATCCTATCTCACTTTCCTTATGCTGAGATCTCCATTTTAGGGGATTTCAATGTTCACCACCAGCTTTGGCTTTCATCTTCTATCACTGACCAACCTGGTGAACAAACCTTCAACTTTGCTATCCTTCATGACCTAGAGCAGCTAGTGCAGTTCCCTACCCGTATCTCTGACCGCCTTGGAGACACGCCCAACATTTTTTTTTTCCTAACTTCCAACCCTTCAGCTTACTCTGTTAAACTTTCCTCTCCGTTGGGCTCCTCCGATCACAATCCTATTTCCGTTACCTGTCCTATCACTCCAGTGCAGCCTCAGGACCCGCCTAAGCAGAGGTGCTTCTGGCATTTCAACTCTGCTAAGTGGGAGGACCTGAGGCAGTACTATTCTGATTTTCCTTGGGATGATTATTGCTACCATGTCAGAGATCCTTCTCTATGTGCCGAGCGCATAACAGAGGTGATTATCTCTGGCATGAAGCTATACATTCCTCATACTTTCTCTAATACTAAAGCTAAAAAGCCCTGGTTTAACTCTGCTTGTTCTCGTGCTGTCAATGATAGAGAGGCGGCTCACAAACGGTACCGTAGCCATCCATCTGCTGAAACTCATGCCCTATATATTTCTGCCCGTAATCATGCCAAATCTATTCTCCAACTTACTAAAAACTCTTTCATCAATAGAAAATGTCAGTCTTTCCAACTCTAACTCTTCTCGTGATTTCTGGCATCTAGCCAATAATATCTCTAACAATTTTACTTCTTCATCTTTCCCTCCTTTACTTCAACCAGATGGCCCCACAGCTGTCTCTTCTTTCTCTAAAGCTGAACTCTTCGCTCAAACCTTTGCTACCATCTCTACTTTGGATGATACTGGGCATATTCCTCCTACTCCTCCACCCTCTGACTATTTCATCCCTAAAATTAGAATTCTTTATAATGACGTTTTCCAGGCCCTCTCTGGCCTTGATTCTCGGAAGGCTTACGGTCCGGATGGAGTCCCTCCTGTTGTTCTCAAAAACTGTACTTCCGAACTCGCTCCTACGGATTCTATCCTTCTCTCTGTACCTTCATCTCTAGTTTCCTTTCCTACCGGTCTATTGCTGATGTAGTGGACGGTCATTGTTATTCTCCTAAAACTATCAACAGTGGTGTTCCTCAGGGTTCTGTCCTATCACCAACTCTCTTTCTATTATTCATCAATGATCTCCTAAATCTGACTCAATGCCCTATCCACTCCTATGCTGATGACACCACCTTGCATTTTTCAACGTCGTACAACAGACCCCCAACCCAACAAGAATTAAATGACTCAAGGCGAGATGCTATAGGACGCTTAACTTCTGATCTTTCACTAGTTTCTGATTGGGGCAGAGCAAACTTTGTTTTGTTCAATGCCTCAAAAACTCAATTTCTACAACTACCTACTCGAGATAACCTTCCAGATAACTATCCCCTCTTCTTCAATGACACTCAACTTCCCCTTTCCTCCACATTAAACACACTCGGTCTATCCTTTACTAAAAATCTAAACTGGCAATTTCATATCTCTACTTTTGCTAAATCAGCTTCCAAGAAGTTAGGTGTCCTATGGCGTCTGCGTCCATTTTTCTCTCCCTCTCAGCTGCTTGCTCTTTACAGGGGCCTTATCCGCCCATGTATGGAGTATGGCTCACATGCCCGGTGGGGCTCAACTCATACAGCTATTTTAAACAGGGTGGAGTCTAAAGCTTTTCGCCTCATCAACTCTCCTCTTCTAACTGACTTTCTTGATTCTTTAAGTCACCGCCGCAATGTTGCATCTTTATCTATCTTCTACCGCTATTTTCATGCTGACTGCTCTTCTGAACTTTCTAACTGCATGCCTCCCCCCCTCCTGCGGCCTCGCTGCACAAGACTTTCTACTTCTTCTCATCCTTATTCTGTCCATCTTCCTAATGCAAGAGTTAACCAGTATCTTCACTCTTTCATCCCTTACACTGGTAAACTCTGGAACTCTCTTCCTTTGTCTGTTTTTCCACCTGCCTATGACTTAAACTCTTTCCTACCGGTCTATTGCTGATGTAGTGGACGGTCATTGTTATTCTCCTAAAACTATCAACAATGGTGTTCCTCAGGGTTCTGTCCTAGTGTCAAGACACCTCTAATGTTAACTGGATATCCACCCTTTGCTTCTATTCTCCTACTGTCCTCTTTACAGGGTCTGGCGATAAGTGGGATTTTTTCTTACTTAGTTTTGTTTTCCCTTAGCCTTAGCTTAATGTAAAAGAATGATACAAAACATACACAATACCAGCATAGTTATGTATGGGCATGAGGAGAGACTATGAGACTGCGAGACCACTGTTTCAATCGCTCCCAAATGAAAAGACCCAAAATCTAACTGTTTCACCTGACACGTCCCTAAACACCCAATTGATTATGTAAATATTTCCTAAAGTATCACAAATTACGACCACCATATAGCTTGCGAGCAGTAGGTGCCAAGCGATATCTCTATAATGCGTTACCACCTAACAATACTGTTCAACCTTCATCCTCAGATTCTGAATTAGAAAACCAGAAAGGGCTCTACTGAATTGGAACTTTTCTGTTTATTGTCGACAATTTGGTTGCTGCTCTTACAAAAAGACAGATGGCATATATGAATTTGAAAGGTATAATTGGCTTCCTTCGACACCTTACAACGCTTACTTTAAATGAAGTCAGAGATGGTGCATCAAAACTAATTCAAGCTGAAGATGTGGAAAAAGACTTTGAAGAGGAATTGATCCAGTTTAGTGAACTTTTGAAACTGACCTAGCTGATATTGTTTCTGAATCTCAACAAGATCTTTACGAACTGAAATTGTATCGCCTGATAATTGATAATTCTTTTGGCTCTTGCTTTCCTAATGTTGAAATTGTGTTGAAGATTGATGATTACCAACTGTAGTGGGAAACGCTCTTTTTCAAAATTAAATAAAATCAAGAATGAAGTAAGAGTCATTATGGGTTAAACTAGATTGAACCATCTCTCCCTAATGAGTATTGAGGACGAATTACTGAGATAAATTAACACATCAAGAATAATTGAGGAGTTTTCTGTTGCTAAGTCACGTAAGCGCTTCATGTCTATTGACTAAACCCCTGGTTTATATAAACTGCACAGTCTGCACTCCATAGCCAATTCCAAGGTTCCCCAAAGACAGCCAATATAATGCCCCTGTACGTTGACTACCTGCAATGTATACAAATGTATGCCATGTTTGTAATAGCAATAAAATATCATCTAATTGAGTTTTCGTCGGGATTTGCATTGTACAGGATTAGCTTGTCAACCATTTCTCACAAAGCACTGCGGTTAGCAGGGTGTTTAGCCATTGCATTGGCAGCTCAGCTTCCTGTGGGGAACCTCGGAATGGTCATATAATAAAAAAAATTATGAGTTGTTTATGTTATCTAACTTATCTGTTAAGCTGAGGAAATTTAAGTTATGCTTAACATCCCTTCATTATCAAGCCATCATTAGTAATAGTATTTTGGACAACATTACAAGATTATATTTTTATTTAGGTTACTGCATACTAGTCTAGTGAGCTAAACTGCATACTAGTCATTTCAAGGTGCCTTTACCTATTACCTGCACACTACTTATTTCAAGTGATTAACTCAATACTAATAATTTTAAGTATGTCTTTAGAGATTATTTGCACTAGTAATTTCAAGTGAGCCTTTAGATTATTTGCACTAGTAATTTCAAGCGAGCCTTTAGATTATTTGCACTAATCATTTCAAGTGAGCCCTTAGATTATTTGCACTAGTCATTTCAAGTGAGCTTTTAGAATAGATTATTTGCACTAGGCATTTCAGTGACCCGATGAAGATGTACAGCATACTATAGTCCATTCCCTCAAAGAAAGCAAACATTGGCAACACTGATTAAGTTATTGGTCTGCTGGTTTTCGGTAATGGGTCTGAATTTGTTGAGTCATTTCCATCACATCTATGAAATTCCATTATTTTTAAATGAGGAAGTTCTTAATTCCCTTTAAATAAGTGTTACCAATTTTGCACAGCTTAAGTGAATAGATTATAGCCAAGTAATGGATCTGCTGTATCCTTCAGTTGAATAGAAATGTACTAAATATTACCCTCTTTCCCTTCACATCCTCCCAACGTTACTCGCAATTCTTAATTTAATTTCCTCAGACTATCTTCCCCCTCACCTTACGGGAAGTGGGGGGGTTGCATTACAAAAAATATATATCTGAATGGGGGCCCCGCTGTTCCTTGTGCTACAGGCCCCGCAGGCCTCTGCAACACTCTTGTTTTCAGAATTCATGGCGGGAGGATGAGGAGAAACAGTCTGCTATTTAGTGATGATTTAGTGTTTCCTACGGCTCTACAGGTGTAAACTATAGGTGTGTAGTACAACTTTGATGGATAGAAGTACATGTGTGGATAGTTAAAATACGCATACACGTACTGCTTGGTAGCTTAGTGGTAACGTGTGTCTGCCTGTCACTTTGTAGGCTTGGGTGAACGCCTCGATCAAGGTGCAAACATTTTTTTATTTTATAATATAAGGCTCGTATATTTTCAGTCTTTCGTTAACTCAAATATAGTAAACCGGTCTATTAAGATGAAGAAATACACGGTTCTTTTATGATTAAAAATTATGCTGAGATATCTTTCATAAAACTTGTTCGAACGTAGCATCAAACTTTTTTCTTTGTCAATCACACAGCCATAAAAATGTTTTCCCAACTTATAAGTCATACCAGCGACCGCCATATACGGGCAGAGAGTAGCACTGCCAGACGTAAGGCAATATCCTACAGTTTGAGTATTTTCACGGCACAGGGCAGTGGTGTATTTTTAAAAGATAAAGGTAATATGTAGAGTAATATTTCCTCCTCCTAACAGTTCATTACGAGCTTCTAATCTATCAGAAAATAAAACGTGTCAGGTGAGCAATAAAAGCTTAATGGTACAAATACAGTGGCGTAATTATCACTCAATATAGTATAAAAAACTATGACTAAGACATTATTGTCATATAAATAGATTTCCATATTCAAGGAGATAATTTCTTTGTCTCATTAGGCTAATAATGAAGAATGACGTAGAGTAGCTAATCAAATGGCTTGCTTACCATCAACACTGTACAAGTTGGCAACATTAGTGTTCCCTTGGTAAGTGATGAGGATATGTGTCTTTACATTATTTCCGGTGATTTTGATTACCCCGCTGGATTCTGAACGTACCTGAATGACTTGCATGTGGCAGGGGTGTCCTGGTAAGGTCGTGAACACGCTGGACACACGGGAATACATGAAAATAGAGGTTTTAGCTGGGTGTTTCCCTTCCACCTCCTCCAGTCCTCCTCCCTCCTTCCTCCCGGCAGCCTTCTGAGCCTTGGATCACCGCCTTGGTGAGTAGATGTGATTATGTACACGTGTTTACCCTCTATAGGATCAGTGCTAGGTGGATGTGATGTCCAGTGGTAATATATGGGAGCCAGATGAGCTATACAGACATTGTGTGACAGCTTTCAATACAGTAAATAACAAGAGATAACTATAAATAATAACGTGTTTCAGAGAGGCTGTGTTATATAGTTTTCCCGTAATAAACAGTTGGATTAGATTGTTTCAAAACTTTCGCTAATTTTCTTGATATAATTTATTAATAAAAAAAAGTGTATAATTATGGTATGTTTCGACTTGTAAAATTAAATTCATAAGTGACAAACTGGCAACTGTGACTAGGTTACATGACATTACGCAAGAGAAAAATGCCTCAAGTATACATTTCTTGTTAATAAACTCCATATAAAGAATATTAGCAGAACGTTTGCACCTATCTGTAACAAAAAAAACATGAGACTCTAATCCAACAGTTTATCAAAGTAAACGCATAGTAGTTATTAGGGAGTCATCTTTCTCCTTATTACCATTGCTACTTAAAACATTTGTTAATTACACTACTACTACTGAAGGTGCTGTATTAGATATATTTCATGAACAATGATAGGATAGGAAAGCCGAGGGAAAGGTTAGTTAGTCTTGATAGTAATAGTAAGGTAGTAGCTTGTAATGTTTTCTACGTCAAATATCTTCCATAGGTTACTCAATTATTTACTTATTTGTTTATTTTGTTTGATGTTTATATTGTACTAACGAGAGAGAGAGAGAGAGAGAGAGAGAGAGAGAGAGAGAGAGAGAGAGAGAGAGAGAGAGAGAGAGAGAGAGAGAGAGAGAGAGAGAGAGAGAGAGAGAGAGAGTCTATAACAACTAGGCTACGTATAACCAAGCACCGTATTATTGTTTGAATTAGAACGTTTACACCTTTTCACCCTCAAATTAAAAAAGTTGAACTTCAAATTAAAAAACCTGAAGTTCAAATTAAAAAAAACTGAACTTCAAATTAAAAAAAAACTGAACTTCAAATTAAAAAAAATGAACTTCAAATTTAAAAAACTGAACTTCAAATTAAAAAAGTTGTACTTCAAATTTTAAAAAATTAAGTTCATGATACTGGCATCACTTTGAGCACAAACACTGTACATAAGTATCTTGAAGATGTACAAAATGAAAAAGGCACACCCAAGACCTGTGACGATGAACTCTGAGATAAATAAACGCAAAAGAAGAGAATATGGGAAGAAAATAATGAACAGGATTGGAATAGGAAAAACAGTTATCTACATTGATGAAACTAATGTGAACCTAATCTTGCGTTGATCGCAAGGGCGTGCACGTAAGGGAATGCGCCCCATGGTGAAATGTCCTGCATCAAGGGGGAAAAACATTCACATTCTTGGAGGAATCTCACAGCATGGCATTGTCTATTAGGAACGGAGGAGAGGCAGCTACAAGAAAGAAGATTGCAACAAATGGTTGAGACGAACGTTCCGCACAATCATTGAACCACTCAAAGACATTGTTGTGGTCTGCGATAATGCCCCTGTTCATGCTGGCCTTGAGAAGAATTTCTTGGAGTCCATACAGTGCTCCACTAAATCCCATTGAGGAGTGCTGGAGCAGCATGAAAGCCGTAATGAAGCGTGATCTTGCTGCCAACTCTGCCACAATGATGAACACTACACCACAGGGTATGCCACAACCTGAATATCGGATGCAGTACTTGGAACGCTGCATTGATAACGCCATTCTCAGTATTACATCAATACTGTGTCTGAAAACATTCAACCACGTACAAAAACACTTTGTCATGGTAATACAACTACAGGACATATAATTAGGTAATAAGTGAATATTTCCTTTATGGATATTACTTTTCTGCTTTGCTTTATTGACAATCATATGCAAATTGTATGATATGACGTAAATATTTTTTTCAAATAGACAATCATGACTTTCAATGGAACCCTGAAGGAATAATAAATTGTCTAAATAATACGTATTTGTTTACCCATATCTTAGTTTTCCCCTTTTATTGAGTTTATCTTTTCTTTTAATCTGAAAGCTAAGTTTTTTTTTTTATTTAAACCAGTTTTTTTTTTTTTTGAAGTTCAGTTTTTTTAATTTGAAGTTCAACTTTTTTAAATTTGAAGTTTTTGTTTTTTTTTATTTGAACTTAAATTTTTAAAATTTGAAGTTCAGTTTTTTTATTTGAAGTTCAGTTTTTTTAAATTTGAAGATCAGTTTTTTTTAATTTGAACTTCCGGTTTTTTAATTTGAAATTCAACTTTTTTAATTTGAGGATGAAAAGTTATGATTCTAAACACATGTGTTATGAAATTAATGACTCGTTGTTTTAGTCTGTTACCTACAATACCGTTTATATTTCATCTAGTTTTGTTTGCCCTTGGCCAGTACCCATTTAATGTAAAGAAAAAGAAGAAAAAAAAAAAAACATAACGGAACAGGTGTGGCTTTCACGTGATATGATACGTTGGTCACTTTCATTGTTTTTTGGTATACGTGAAAATGAGCTTTAATATGTAAATGATCATTGAAAAGGCGTAATTATTAAGGCAAATGAGTTCCTTTAAAAAAAAAAAAAAAAGGGAGCATAACAGACGTATTTTCACATTCATACTCTGATGTGATTATAACGAATGCTTAAATTTATCTAGAAATAATGATGATGATAATAATAATAATAATAATAATAATAATAATAATAATAATAATAATAATAATGATAATAATAAAATAAGCAAATAGTCATATATGTAATGGAACAGCATCAACAAGTCCATAATATACGATGTAACAGCAGTCAATTAATATGTCCTGTATGTCATTCGAGAACAAACAATATCAGCATTATTACAAATGACTTCTTCGGTGTTTGTGAATATTTTATACATTATTTTGAGATTTGAATAGTTAATGACAAACAAGGCAGAGTAATGTAAGCTCTAGGATAAAGGTCGGATGGTTCTACTGGCTAAGATAAGAGCACAAACAGAATATCGAGGCGACATAATAATGGTAATAATAATAATAATGATATACTACTACTACTACTACTACTACTACTACTACTACTACTACTACTACTACTACTACTAATACTATACTACTAATAATAATAATAATAATAATAGGAAGCTACGCTATTAGCTAGTGTGTTTGTAGCCTAAACATAACTTAAACAAATAAAAAACTAAGGAAAATATAGTATGAATATAAATCACCACAAGATCTGTATGTCTTGGAAAGAATTAAATCAAAATGTAATGAATTAGGTATACCTAATTCACTGTTTCACTTGTTAGTTAAGTAACTTGAGTAATATTGTAGGCTATTATTATTATTATCATTATTATTACTATTATCAATGTTATTATTATTATCATTATTATTAGTTATTATTACCATTATTATTATTATTATTATTATTATTATTATTATTATTATTGTTATTATTATTATTATTATTATTATTATTATTATTATTATCATTATCATTATTGTCGTTATTACTGAATGGAAACTTCTACACTACGTTTGTTATCGTCTTCAGAGAAATAAGAACAAGTTACAGATGATACAATAACACCCGCGTAGTGACTAGTCTTTGTGCAGACCAGACCCTCTTCCAGCAGAGCCAATAAGAGTTAGGTTGGTTCGTATTGGTATTACTGTGTTCCTTTCCTACACCTGGTTTAAGTTGTATTTATGTTTATTGTTTTGTGCCTCTTTTGAGTCAGCTAGTGTCGTTCATTGCTGGTTTAAGGCTGCTTCTCACACACACACACACACACACACACACACACACACACACACACACACACACACACACACACACACACACACACCGTGGCTCTGACATGGCTGGCTGAATGGCTGTCGTGATAAACATGGTAACAGAAAACGCTGATAATTAGAATGTCAATTTGTCTCGTTACAGTTAATTGGTTATAATCAAGTTCAGAACACAAAGGAAAAAATTGGCCTTTGATCAATGTTCGAATTGAAATATTATCGGTTGACGAAGAGGATATGTTAACCTTGAACGCCTAATGTTTTAAAGGAGGAAAGGAAAATAAATATTTACACTAACCCTTAAGCTTCTCTATTAATATTCATACTCAAAAATTTGCATATTTAATGGGGATGCACTAATTTCATGTGTATGTTTTTATTTGTTTAAGTGTGGCTCGTGAAATATAGTCATGCACGACAATGGTGTAGCGATAAGTAGGTAATAGTGTACAGCAGCAGAAGTGAAGCAAGTTGTTTGATAACAGTAATAGGGATGGTGATTGTGTCAGGTAATAATAAAAAAAAAAGTCTCTCTCTCTCTCTCTCTCTCTCTCTCTCTCTTTTTCTCTCTCTCTCTCTCTCTCTCTCTCTCTCTCTCTCTCTCTCTCTCTCTCTCTCTCTCTCTCTCTCTCTCTCTCTCTCTCTCTCTCTCTCTCTCTCTCTCTCTCTCTCTCTCTTTTGCTCTTTAGGTTGGGAATATAAAGGCGAGAGAGAGAGAGAGAGAGAGAGAGAGAGAGAGAGAGAGAGAGAGAGAGAGAGAGAGAGAGAGAGAGAGAGAGAGAGAGAGAGAGAGAGTCGGCAGCTACACAGATAAGCAGAAAATAAGTGGAAATGCATATCACACATACGTTGTCCTTTATGTCATTTATGTATCTATCTATTCATCTATCTGTCCTTTGATGGCATTGTAGAGGTGAACGTAATCTGACGATCGAGTTGTTGCTTCAGATCAGACAGAACCTTGCTGGGAGAGTGTTATTTTTCTCCTTCTTTCTTTTGTAAGTTCATTAAGTCTCGCCGCATGAACACAGTTAGAAGCCTATTAACTTTCATCCCCAGGCAATAAATATCCTTTGTTAAGATGCACTTGATACAGTCTTGGGATAAAGTGATATATGGATCCTTATTATAGTGTTAGGGTATTACTCTCGTCCGTGTTATAAAACTGAATAAAATCATTTGTTACATTATCTTTTCTAAATATGTAGAGTGTTATAAATAAAACCTTGGATGAGGTTACCAGGATGTAAGGGGTGGTTCTATATATTAATTTATCAATTTTTTTCTGTTAATTAACTGGTGAGCCTACACCTGAATTTCTCTTAGGTCATTTCGGTGGTATTACTGAGTCAATAAGGCGCCTCAAGACAGCATCCTTAAAGCAACTCGAGTCTTGCTGTTAGTCGGGGAGGGGCGCCCCTTCGAGATACAGATTAATATGAAAAATTATGTATTCGGATAATTTTGTGAGTTTTACGTGTGTGTGTGTGTGTGTGTGTGTGTGTGTGTGTGTGTGTGTGTGTGTGTGTGTGTGTGTGTGTGTGACAAGCGCGAATGTTATGGCTTCATGCTTTCATTTATAATCCCTTGACCTGAGGCTGACGGGCCAAGGCTCGAACTTGAACGTGGTGAAAATATTTGGTTCAGGATGGCGATGGCCGAGGTGGATCTGATGTGATGGAAAACAGTAATTCAGCCTTTTTAATCCTATGCTTCAAGAAAAACCTTTCCAATATCACGTTTCCAATTAGTGTTTGATAAAAAGGGTGTCTCTTCTTTCCCTCATGTGCCCCTGGAGACGCCAGCAGCCCATTATTTTGACCACGCTGGTTTCCTCTTTTATAAAAGGGCAAGAATGAATTAGGTTGTGGCGTGAGGTGACCTAGAAAACAGTGGCCTCTGTGTTTAAATATTACTCTGTGGCTCAAATGAATCATGTCAATATGAGGTGATGATGATAACTATCCCGCAGAATTTTATTTGAGTGATCCAAATGTTCCATGATTCCGATGAACACATAAACACATATAGTGTTAAGCACAACTTGCTGATTCCAAAATATTTCTTAGTCCCATTAACAAGCAAGGGAAATTTATAGCATGTAATTAGTCTTGGCATCTAGTGTATTAGCATCATTACCTTGTGAAGTATTGGCTGCAGACACAGGTAATGAGTGCCCCTCCCCCTCCCCACCCTCATCTGCCCCACCAAGATTGAATATATTGATTGCTGCAGCTTTTATGCGTAGTAAAGACTTTTTTGTGATCTATTCGTAAGCACATACTACACACAGGTGACAAAATATCCTGCTTGATGCTTCGTTGTACAAGCAGATGAAAGAGATGTGTTGAAAAAGGGACATGATTTTTTTTATTTGTGTTAATGAACGCGTGGAAATACAAGACCGTTGGATTTATCAGAATGAAAAAATACTTAGTTTTGTATCTGTTATTATCACTTATTACTATTATTATTATTGTTGTTATTATTATTATTATTGTTATTATTATTATTATTATCATTATTATTATTATTATTATTATTATTACTATTATTATTATTATTATTATTATTATTATTATTATTATTATCATATATTATTTTCATTATTATTATCAACACCAAAATTAGTTTTATTACCACGATCACTATCATTACCATAGTTTTTTTTTCTTTTCTTTTTTCGTTAAAGTGCCCCTTGTGTGCTTTTCGGCTTCATCTTTCTGCCGGTGGACCACAATTGTTTATAATGACACACCTCTTGACGGCCCAAGTGTGGCTTCGGGTACCACACTTGATCAGGGTTATAGTCGAAAATAGGATCTGTACTCACGTTTAAGGGATTATAGATGATGTGAACACAGACGAAAAATTACCGGCAGGCCATCGTTAGGTTAGGTTACGTTATACTTGGTTAGGTTAGATCAGGTCAGGTTAGGTTAGGTTAGACTAGGTTAACCTAGCCTAACCTTACTTTGCCTAACCTAACCTAACCTGACTAACCTAGCCTAACCTATCCTAAACAGGAGGAGCTTGTATAGACCGTGAAAATCGTACCGCCGTAACATTACCACACGAGTACTTAAGTGAAATCAGTTAAACATTAGCACTGTAGTACATGGAATACAGAAGCAGAGGTATCAATGTTATTTAACCCCCACCCCTCAGCCTGCTGTAGTTCGGTAGCTCAGTACACCTCACCTTTACGGCAGGAGAATATTAGGAGAGTGAAGTGTGCCCGTGACATTGCGTGCAGACAGCGATGAACGAAGAATTGGATGGTAAAACGTAGCCTCTAAGTATCGTCACTCACGCACCTAATGACGTCACAACCACCTGGCCAATGATTATTATTAGCTCGTGCGTGTGCAACAATACAACTCCACTTTGCTCTAAATAAGGCACAGAACCATATCTTAAGACGCTTTTCATGTATTTTCTCTCATTTATAATAGATCGGAATATATTTTTATTTCTTTTATTCTCTCATTTGATGAACTTATTCTATGATTGTGGATTGTGGGGTTTTTTTTCACTATGTTAAATACACGTTCATAACTAAATTGGCAAACTCTTATTCTCTTTTTACTAAATACTTTTTTGCGAGTGGTAATGTAGTGTTTTTTAATGACCTGTAAAAAGAAAAATTGCGGCATTCTACGTATTTTAACGGAAATATTATACCTTCTGAACATTTATTTTGGTTCACATGCTTTTAGTATGTAAATACACGATTACCTGTTCTGTCTTTGGTGTTGCCTGTGCACAAACAGCCATTTGATCTTGGAAGGTGCTTTTCTCTCACTCATCTTCTCTTTATTTAACATGTGTTTAGCAAACACACTCAAGTTTACATATACAAGTTCACAGACTTTATTTACAATATTTACACTCAAGGTGCCGAGAGCATGAGAACAAAGCTAATGTACACCAGTACGTCTTATAATGTTGGTACTCGTGATAAGTCGGGAAGTAACTCTGTCCGCTCAGTGGAGGCTCAGCTCGGCTTCCAAGGAAAGAGAGCTTACAAAAAGTAAAAATAGAAAACAGCGGTAGCAGCAGCAGTAGCAGCAACAGCATGCTGCAGCAATAAGCAGAAGCAAGCAGCAAGACCAATAACAACAAGCAGAACAAACGGCAAAAAACAGCAGCAGCAGCAGCAACAAGCAGAAGAAATAGCACAAAATAGCAGCAGCAGCAAACAGCAGCAGAAGTAGCAGCAGCAGCAGCTGCAGCAGCAGCACCAGCAGCAGCAGCAGCAGCAGCAGCAGCAGCAGCAGCAGCAGCAGCAGCAGCAGCAGCAGCAGCAGCAGCAGCAGCAGCAGCAGCAGCAGCAGCAGCTGCAGCAGCAGCTGCAGCAGCAGCAGCAGCAGCAGCAGCAGCAGCTGTAGCAGCAGCAGCAGCAGCAGCTGTAGCAGCAGCAGCTGCAGCAGCTGCAGCAGCAGCCGCAGCAGCAGCTGCAGCAGCAGCAGCAGCAGCAGCAGCAGCAGCAGCAGCAGCAGCAGCAGCAGCAGCTGCAGCAGCAGCAGCAGCAGCAGCTGCAGCAGCAGCAGCAGCAGCAGCAGCTGCAGCAGCAGCAGCAGCAGCAGCAGC
>JAPQNM010000043.1:22740201-22741917 GCA_029783475.1 Metacarcinus magister | reverse complement strand
TTATCATTAAGGTCACCGAAAATATACATGGGTTTCTTACGTAGATTAACGTGCTTGAAAACTTCCGACAGATAATCATATGAGGCAGCGGGAGCTTTGGGGTGTCTGTATACACACCCTATAATGATTGATGGTAGTTTTCTACATTGAATTGTAACCCATACGTTTTCAATACCAGTACAGGGTTCAACATCTGGTGTGAATACCTTAGAACTTAAATTATCCTTAACATAAGACACACTCCACCTCCGCCGCCCTCTTCGTGTCGAAATAAATTGTAACCTGGTATTAGTATAAGTGAATCAGGTGTGTTGTTAGCAAGCCAAGTCTCACTAATACAGAGTACATCTATATCACGATCATACAAAAGTAGTTTGATTTCATCGAAGCTTGATAAGAGAGACTGGGCGTTGATGTGTTCTATGGAGAGACAGTCCTTAGTTTTAATGTAATGTTCAACGGCAACGTCTTCTTCGCCGACATCCTATTCTCTATAGTACATACACAACCTACTTTTGTGACCTAACTGATAACATGTTGTGCATCGTATTTTAAGGTCGAACCTGCAGTTGTTTTGTGTGTGATTCGTCTCACCACAGTTATAACACGCTCCTCGCCGGTGTGGTCTTGATTGTGGTGGTGATGTGGAGCCCTGGGTGTGGGGGTGGGGCTGGCTACCATGAGAGAGAGAGAGAGAGAGAGAGAGAGAGAGAGAGAGAGAGAGAGAGAGAAGAGAGAGAGAGAGAGAGAGAGAGAGAGAGAGAGAGAGAGAGACAGAGAGACAGAGACAGAGACAGAGACAGAGACAGAGAGAGAGAGAGAGAGAGAGAGAGAGAGAGAGAGAGAGAGAGAGAGAGAGAGAGAGAGAGAGAGAGAGAGAGAGAGAGAGAGAGAGACGGGGCGCTCCTGCCACTCCTCAGGGACTACTTGAAGGACAGACAACTGAGGGTGACAGTCAGTGGTCGGGAGTCCAAGGTGCAGCCCATCAGAGCAGGTGTACCTCAAGGAAGCTGCCTTGGGCCCCTACTCTGGAATGTATACATCAACGACTTGCTGCACCTCATCCCAAGGACGAAGGCCTACGCAGATGATATCACCCTCACCCAAAGCTACGAGCCTGAGGAAGCGACTGCCATCACTGCCCAGCTTAATTACAATCTGAGCCGCATCGTAGCTTGGGGCAACAAATGGCAAGTGAGGTTTGCTTCCCACAAAACGCAGCTGCTGACTGTCTCCAGGTCGGGTACATCCCTACGACTTAAATTCAGTGGGGAGACACTGACCCCGAGAGACGAGATGGAGGTGCTGGGGGTCACCTACGACCGAAAGTTGACCTTCAGTTCCCACATAGAGCGGCTCGCCAGGAAAGCCTCAGGGAAGCTGGCCTCTCTGAGAAGAATCTCGTGGCTTCTCGACGGTAGGGGGCTGGATGTCCTCTACAAGGCGCAGGTTTCGCTCCTCCCTTGAGTACGCCTGTCTTGCGTGGGGCGGGGCAGCCAATAAACACCTCGCTCTCTTGGACAAGGTGCAGGACCGCGCCGCGAGGCTCATCAGAGACAGCAGAGCAGGACCTATGACACACCTCCACACATTGCAGCACAGACGTGACGTGGCAGGACTCACAGTGTTGTTCAAGGTGCAGGAGAAGCACGTGAGTCACCTGCAGGAGCTGAGGCAGCCACACCGCTGGGCTCAGGTCACCACACGTGCAGTCGA
>JAPQNM010000043.1:22717701-22735201 GCA_029783475.1 Metacarcinus magister | reverse complement strand
AAATTGATAGATAAGTAGATGAGGAAGCCAGTTTTACAACAACCTATTCTTGAAAAACTCATTATTATACTCTTATTATTCATCTAAAAAATTTCACCATTAGGCTCATTTTATTTCTCTAGAATCTGATAATTCTCTTTTTTTCCTTTTTAGTTACTGATACAGTATTGTATTTTCTTAGTGTCCAGTGTTTATCTCATATTCAGTGCAGATGTTATCCCCTTTAATACAACACAACTTTACAGTTACACAAACTGCAATATTGTACTTACCGACAATCTTTATATCAACTGGCCACTATGGGAGAGTAAAAATTTCTTTCAAAATGCTAGTGTACTGTACATACATCTTTTATTTCATAAGGGTATACAGCATGTAATAACTTTTTAAAGAACTTTAAACTAATCACAGTACAGTACCATGAACAGGAAAAATGCACCTAAAAATAAGAAAATGGTGAAAAAGATCCATGTTTTGGTCACACGTAAATATAAGCTTTTGTTTCCTTATCACAACTAATTTTATCACAAAATATGTGAAGAAACAAATTATCCTCTCGTTAGGATCTTCTTCAGCCCTCTGATAATATCGTAGAGGACGGAAAAAGGACAAATGTCCATTGAGACAAGCGTCCCCAGCCCACACAAGAAGTAGGAGGTAGATAATGCACTTATAATTACTATAAACATTATTTATCTATTATTTATCAGACTGCTAACCTTCCCATACACTACACAAGTTCTTGGGAGTTGATATAGTACTGTATTAATACAATAAAGTACCTAAAACACTTAAATAACACACGCCTAAAACACCCACAGGCTGTGTTGTTGACTCCGCTGTCGCTACTCGCGTGACGTTATAGGTTCCAATACTCCCTCAGTGGTTTTACTTGTTAAACATTATATATACTCTGGTTGAGCCTGTGGTGGAAATTAATCCGTTACGCAGGGCCACTATGACATCCGACTTTTCACAGTTTATCTTCCCCAGGAAGAGAGTTTTAGAGTTTACCAGTGTAAGGGATGAAAGAGTGAAGATACTGGTTAACTCCTGCATTAGAAAGATGGGCAGAATAGGAATGTGAATAAGTAGAAAGCCTTATGCAGCGAGGCCACGAGAAGGGTGGAAGAATGCAGTTAGCAAGTTCATAAGAGCAGTCAGCATGAAAATAATGGTAGAAAAGAGATAAAGATGCAACATTGTGTCGGTGACTTAAAGAATCAAGACAGTCAGTTAGCGAAGGAGAGTAGAAGAGACGAAAAGCTTTAGACTCCATCATGTTTAATAAAGCTGTATGAGTTCAACCCCTCCAGACATGAGAGCCATACTCCAATCATGGATGGATAAGACCCATGTACAGAGCAAGCAGCTGAGAGCGAGAGAAAAATGGACGAAGAAATCATAGGACACCAAATTTCTTGGAAGCTAATTTAGCTGAGTAGAGATATGAAATTGCCTGTTTAAGCTTTTAGTAAAAGGTAGACCTAGTGTGTTTAATGTTGAGGAGAGGGGAAGTTGAGTGTCATTGAAGAGGAGGGGATAGTTATCTGTCGAGTAGACAGATGTAGAAATTGAGTTTTTAAGGCATTGAACAGAACTAGGTTTGCTCTACTGCAATCAGAAACTAGTGAAAGATCAGAAGTTAAGCGTCCTATAACATCTCGCCTTGAATCACCTATTGTTTGTTGGGTTGGGCGTCTGTTGTTCGACATTAAAAAATGCATAGGGCATTGAGTCAAATTTAGGAGATCATTGATGAATAAAAGAAAGAGAGTGGGTGATAGGACAGAACCCTGAGGAACACCACTGTTGATAGTTTTAGAGGAAGAACTCTGACCGTCTACTATAACAGAAATAGAACTGTCAGAAAGAAAACTGAAGATGAAGGAACAGAGAGGATAGAATCCGTAGGAGGGTAGTTTAGAAATTAAAGATTTATGCCAGACTATATCGAAGGCTTTCGATATGTCAAGGTCGACAGTAAAGGTTTCACCGAAGTCCCTAAAAGAGGATGACAAAGATTCTGTTAGAAAAAAGCAAGAAGATCAGTAGACCAGCCTTTCCGGAAAACCATACTGGCAATCAGAGAGAAAGTTGTGAGCTGATAGATGCCTCATTATTTTCTTATTAAGGCAGAAAATCAAAGCTATAGGTCGGTAGTTTGAAGGATTGGAACAGTCATCTATTTTACGGACTGTTGAATTTCCAGCAAGAAGGATAGGTAAAAATAGAGAGACACAGACGAAAGAGTTTTACCAGGCAGGGAGCGAGTTCGGAAGCACCGTTTTTTGGGAGCAACAGGAGGGACTCCATCCGGACCGTAAGCCAAATATATATATATATATATATATATATATATATATATATATATATATATATATATATATATATATATATTTATATATATATATATATATATATATATATATTTATTTATATATATATATATATATATATATATATATATATATATATATACATATATATATATATATATATATATATATATATATATATATATATATATATATATATATGTATATATATATATATATATATTTTACATCACAAACCTGTGGCTCTGATAGTATTTATAGAGGTTGATATTGAAGGTTTCTTTGCCCACTATTGGCACAGGTTTAGATTTTCTATAGTGACGCCTCGATTTCTTACGTTCTCTCTTGATGATGTTGAGAACGAGAAAGTCTATTGCTCACATGCTTCCCAGCCGCCAAGCTGGCAACACGTGTTTCATGCTCCGCTCTCACCAAGCTTAGCAGTAAACACACTCACCCGAAGCGCTGTTTTTCTGCTGGTGTTGAACGAGCCTTTCCGGTTTGCCTTTAGAGACCCTTGACACACCCGACAGTGAATCCTGAAGGAGTGGAGGCGTAGGCCACTCCATGAAAGGGATCCTTAGTGTTGTTTATAGGAATGACAAGGCGGGCCATAGGGACGCTGATAGGCTAGGTTAAAGCCCTGCAAGGGGCAGCGGCGGGGCTAGTGCGACGCCCTTTAGAGGGTGGTGTAGTATAGCCCTCCCGCCGCTGTAGAATAGTGCTGGGTTATATATTTTATTCCCCCTAGCTAGTTGTGTTTCTGCGCGCGCAGTCTGGTGTAGGTAGGGAACTAGGGTGTGACCATGAGGAGTGGGAAGGCTTCACGCCTTCCCCGTCTGACAGGCATGTCTACCTCTACCCAATCTCCGTCCTCCCCTATAATGTATATACACTGACGGGCTCTTAGTCAGCCCGTGCTCTTCCTCCCGGAGGAGCGATAGGAAAAAAAAAAAGTCCTCCCCTGTTTCTCGTCTGCCTGTTACGGTAAAGAGACCTTACCGTACCTATTCTCGCTCACTGACTCCACTCCCTCGGTAGTAGGAGTCGCTCCCTCCAAGACGGTAAAGGTTAATGACCACCAAACTACTGGCAAGGCTAAGGTGGCTGTTACGCAGTATGTAACTTCCCGTTCCACCACTTCCCGCCTTCCTACTGCTTCGCACTTCTCTGCTGAGCTTGACCATGCCTCGTGTGGGACACGAGATCAAGCGCCGCCTTGCTACCAATGTAAATACCTCTGCTATCTCTGTACCCCCTGCTACCTCTGTACCCCCTCACTGTTGTACTGCAGCTGTGGTAGACAGCCACTGTTCTTCTTCTAAACCTATTAATAATTGTGTTCCACAGGAAGCTGTGCTTTCACCAACTCTTTTCCTATTTTCATCAATGATCTTCTCAATTTTACTCAGTTTCCTATCCACTCATATGCTGAGGACTTTCCTTTGCACTTTTCCACGTCTTTCTCCAGACACCCAAACCAGAAACAGGTAAATGACTCACGTGGAGACGCCACATAACGCCTAACTCTGATCTTTCCTTAATTTCAGATCGGGGTAGAGAAAACCTTGTGTTGTTTAATGCGTCAATAACTCAATTGCTTAATCTATCCACTCAATAAAATCTTCCAGACAACTACTATACCCTCTACCTCGATGACACACACCTTCCTTTGCTACACTTAAGAATCTTGGGCTATCCTTTACTAAAACTCTTAACTGGAAATTTCATATCTCCTTTCTTTCTAAATCACCTTCCAAGAAGTTAGGCTTGTATTGTCTCCAGCAGTTTTCCTCCCCCTACCAGTTGCTGACTCTGTACAGAGGCCTTATCCGCCCCTGTATGGAGTACGCATCTCAAATATGGGATGGATCCATGCACACAGAGTTGCTAAACAAGATTGAGTCAAAAGCCTTTTGTCTTATTGACTCTCTCCTCCTAACTGACTATCTTTAACCTCTTACAATTGGCTGCAATGTTGCATCTCATGCTATCTTCTACCATTATTTTCATAACTAACTAACTAGCTGACTGCTCTTCTGAACTTGCTAACTGCGTGCCTCCCTCCCGTAGCCTCGCCGCACGCGACTTTTTACTCACTCTCATCCCTATTCTGTCCACCTCTCTTATGCATGGGTTAACCAGTATCTTCACTCTTTCTTCCTTTCTACTGGTAAACTCTGGAACTTTCTACCTGATCTATATTTCGAACCTTCTTACGACTTGAACTCATTTAAGAGAGGAGTTTGAAGACACCTGCAACCCTAATCTGGGATCCCTTCTTTTGATTGCACTTTTATATTTTGGGAAACGGCAATACAAGTGAGCCTTTTTCTTACATGTTTTATTGTCCTTGGCTGGTTTTTCATTTGCATAAAAAAAGAAAAAAATGTCGTGGTCAAGATAGCAGGTGATGTCATGTTTGCACTCGAGAGAGATCAAATGGAGACTGAAAGAAGTCAAATGAAGACTGAAAGAGGTCATATAGAGATTGAAAGAGGTCAAATGCAGACTGAAAGAGGTCAAATGGAGACTGAAAGAGGTCAAATGGAGACTGAAAGAGGTCAAAGGGAGACTGAAAGAGGTCAAAGGGAGACTGAAAGAGGTCAAAGGGAGACAGAAAGAGGTCAAATGCAGACTGAAAGAGGTCAAAGGGAGACTGAAAGATGTCAAATGCAGACTGAGAGAAGTAAAATAGAAAAGACTGAAATTAAGGATCAATGAAAAAATAAAGGGTTTGGGATAAATGAAGAAGGTTTGTAGTTATATAGCGATGGGGATAAATGTAAAGAGAAGGTTGTATGCAGGAGTAGTTGTGCCCACTGCACTATATGGGCTGTAACATAGAGTATAGCAGTAGCATATAGAAAGGGATTAAATGTAATAGAGATGAAGTGTCTGAGGAATATGTGTGAGTAACGAGTATGGACAGGGTGAGAAATAAGGAGATGCAAAGAAGAGTTGGTGTTACGAGACAGTTAGTTGGTCGAGCAGAGCAGAGTGCTTTTAAGTGGTTTGGATACATGGAGATAATGGAGGAGAGCCGGTTGGTGAAGAGAATAGTAGAATCCGATGAAAGGATTGTGAGTTTGAGAGGAAGGCCAAGAACGAGATGGATGGTCGGTGTGAAGAGAGCGTTGAATGAAAGAAGAATGTCTGTGAAGCAAGGAAAGATGATTGTGCGTGATAGAAGTCACTGGAGATTACTGGTGAATGCATGATCAATGACGTGGCCTTGACCATCCCTGGAGTAGGTTCTCCCGCATCAAGTGAGATCCTTAGATCATATCAAGTGCCGGTAGGGAGAGGGCATGAGTTAAATATGGAGTAGCAGGGTTAAACCTTTGTATAGTATAGTATAGTATCCTCCTCTATTTTCAGTCTTTACTATAAAATGTTCATGGCTATGTTTTCTACAAGGTCATGGTGTTCCCTTCTATCTGTTTTTCCTGCCGGCATGTTGCCGAAGCAAGAAGAGGGTGGGAGAGAGCCTTGTTAGTCTAGTGGCCAGATAGGGTTCCCATGCACCACCTGGTGTTCTTGTCGAAACCTACATTTTTAGATTCCTAAATATGTCTAGTAAACATTAATAAATGCTAACATTGCCAACGAATGGCCCATGTTTTTTTTCTTTTGGCAGCCATTTTGAATCGTGTCATAGGCGGCTGTAAAAATTAGTGATGTTCATATCTTTTGAACCGGTCATCATATAGAGGCAAATAGTACCTCTTTTCCATATAATTTCAACATGAGGAAACAATTAAAATAGTTATTTTTATTATCCAACCACTTTTAAACCACTTTAAGTGAATATTATACCCCAAAATACTTGATTTTAAGGAAATTTCAAGTTAAATATAGATACATTTGAAAACAGAAATGGTAATTGAAACCTTTGGAAGTATTTGCTACTGGAAGATATTTATAAGGCAATACACATGTGTCTGTGGTTAAACTTGATGCAGTAATCCCTATTTTGAAGTGCACCACTTAATGTTTTGTATAATGGCCTGTGGCAAAGTCTAGTCTGTGTAAGATACTCCTATGCATCATCATCAAGATATTCAAGCAACTCGTCATAGTCCATGTCATCTTCCTCACACTCCTCATCCTCAAACGTACCAGTTTCTAGTAAGTCAATGATAGTTTGAGGTAGGATGGGACCACATGACCACACAGGCTGCAAGGTTCCTTTCTCTGTCCTTTCCCATCTTTGCCCTGCATCGTATGGCCTTGGCTTCCAAAAGAGAGGATCATTAGCTCGCTTGTAGCAGGCCACCCTGTAGTTTACGCGCTGTATGTGAGGGAGGAGAGAGTCATGGCAGGGAGGAATTCTTGCAAGATCCACTTTTGACTTTAGGGTCAGCTTTTCATCCTGTCCTACCATTTTTCTGAGCATGTTTGCTCGTACAGTGTTCACTGACGTCTCACGTACCTGTCCATGCATGCTGCAAGTGAACTCCTCAAGTTGCTGGAGAACCTCAGGCTCGACTGTCCATTCATAATCTTGTTGAGGTTGTCCCACTCATAGTGAAAGATGGCATTGCCTTCACCTGTAATTATTTGAGGTGTAAGGTATGTGGACACCTCATCAATTGCTTTGGTCATGGCTGTTTCAAGCTCCAGTCCAAATTCATAGGATTCTGAGCGGCCTATTCTATTTAGCTTGCTTCGGAACATATGCTGTTGCAAAGCAGAATATGCTATGGAAGCTTCCACTCACCATATGTAACTGCACGGCACAAGTCTTGTCCAATTGAAAGAACAAGTCTTTGAACCTGTTCATGCTTTCCCCTGATCTCTGATGTACCAGCTGTGATTAAAGTAAGAAATCTCGCCAGCTCTCCGGGCAGCATTTCATCTGACTTTATCTCAAGGTCCTTTGAAGTTGGAGGCCAGGGAAGTTCTTTTGACTCCTTGTATGCTCTCTGAATGAGCCCCCTGATAAAAAGAGCCACATCTGCAAATTTGTCTATTGATCCAAGCCTGTATGCAAATGCAACAGCATCAGCAACTGTGATTCTGTTACTGTAAATCAGAATGAAGGACACACATCCCTTGTCACCAGGGCTGGCCTTTGTAAAACTTAGGTTTTCACTGAGTTCATGATTCTGCAGACGGTGTAACAGCTTCTCACTCCGATACTCAGGATTTGGACAACCGTTTTCTGCAAGCTTGTCAGTATAAATGATGCGAAGACATGAGAGCTTCGTGACTTCATTTTTTCTCAATGACTTGTTTCTTGATCATCTCAACAACTGCATTGAATGCTTCCCTGTGAGCTGCAGCTTGACAAGCTTGCTCTGTGTTTAAAGTTCTATTGTCTGCACGCTCCATTCCCCTGATATGACTCTGGTATTCTCTACGGAATTTGTCACGGCAGTAAGGATGGCACTGTGCTTCAACAGCATGAAGATCTTTACCCTGCACCTTTCTGTACAAGCCAAAATGTCCTAATGCAAGTGTTTGATGTTCAATTTGTTGCCAAGCCGACTTTTTGTGGCGCCATGAAGTAAACTTTACAGGCCTCTCTGTTTTTCCATGGACTTTTCTTTCCACTTTGTCACAGAATATACAATCTGGTGGGAAAAGTGGTGATGTGCATATGTCTCTGCCTTCAGAGGATGAACGTTTGCGGGGAGAATGATGTCTTTCTGATGTAGTAGCTTGATCTGATGCTTCATATCCTTTTAATCGGTTCAAGTTGAGGTGGAAGCGTTGGTAGCATTGTCAATGATAACCATATGAATCCAGGTCAAGACCCTCAATAAAGTCTGGGATGAGATAACACACTGCTGCCATTCGATGTGTGAAACCAGGTGGCTCAGCCAGTCGCTGGTCACGAATTTTGTGGAGTTGGGTAAGCTTGTCATTTGGATCACCTCTAATAGCTCTTAATGATGTAAAAGGGCCATGGTCAATGCCAACAAAATACAAAATACATGACTGAGGATTCTGGGATTCGGCCTGAGATTAATCGCTTTTTCTCTTAGACTTGGGCATACTTGAGTACTTTATTGTCCACCACCAGCTAATTACTACAGCCAATTACACTACTTGTTGGGAATGTTATATTGTTTGCACCAGCACCACCCATAGAAGCTTGATATATGACCTGCGAAAGAGAAGAAATTAATGAGAGGTATTGAGCTTAATATAAGGAAAACAGGTTCCAGACACTGCAACTGTACACATTTGTAAGACAGGAAAGCAAAAGCAGAAATAGGAGACATATAGAAAGGACAGTGGGAAAGCAGTTTTGGTACTATACAGTCAAAACAAAGGTCATTCACTTTTCAAGCAGAAAGAGACAAATGGTTTCCCATCCAGCTCACATCTGCAATGCTTGCATGTCTCATTTACCTAATTTTCTTCATTTTTCATACTTTAAGTGGTTTAAAAATAACTATTTTAATTGATTCCACATGTTGAAATTATATGGAAAAGAGGTATTATTTGTCTCTATATGATGACCGGTTCAAAAGATATGAACATCACTGATTTTTAAAGCCGCCTATGATATGATTCAAAATGGCTGCCAAAAAAAACCCATGGGACATTTGTTGGCAATGTTAACATTTATTTCTGTTTTCTAGACATATTTAGGAATCTAAAAAAGTAGGTTTCGACAAGAACACCAGGGGGTGCATGGGAACCCTATCTGGCCACTAGACTATGTCTGTTCTATCCTGTTCTCAAACTCTTAGTGTTCTTGTAGTAGTATGCAGTCCAACAAATACCCTAGTTATAGACCAATAGGTCTTCTGGTGTCTGTTCTCATGAATTCTCATGATTCTCATGTATTCTCTCTCTCTCTCTCTCTCTCTCTCTCTCTCTCTCTCTCTCTCTCTCTCTCTCTCTCTCTCTCTCTCTCCTCTCTCTCTCTCTCTCTCTCTCTCTCTCTCTCTCTATCTCTTTATTGATATTTTCTACAGATTTCTTGCAGAGTATTACAGATTAAAGGTAACATAATCAGTGTGACCAATTCTTAAACTTAACTGACCATCACAAATATACCTTATACTAATAATAGATTAACCTTAAATCTAGCTATAATCTAATATAAAGCATAACTTAGTAAGAGAAGTCTTAATCTAATGTACGATTTTATGTTCAGCACTCGTGTCTCTATCACGCTCACCCCTCAACCACTAGTTCACTGACACTTTAAACTTTTGTACCCTACACACCGCAACACTTAAGTCATCCGGACATATATGTGAGGCACTAAAAGTGTTCTACCACCACAAACTGTCTTTGGTTGTGTTAAGTGTTCGAGCGCGGCACCTCAAGGGCAGCCACTGAATGCGTGTTCACTTCCACGCGACGCAGCGGCTGGCGAAACTGAGTGAGAGATAAGGCAGGACATTTGCTGTACCTTTTACAAGGTAGTGAGCCCTGCCACGTCCCGGTGATGCTGCAGGCTGTCCAGGGGCGTCCAGTGCACTCGCTCGTCCTCCCAGATTATTCTCTGCCCTTCGCTGTACCTTGTCGAGAGTGGAGAGATGTGATGGTGCCGCTTCACCCGAAGCAAGACAAGCACACTCCAGGGAGGAGTGGATCTGGGCTTTGTACAGTAGCTGGCATCCCTTGCAATCCAGAAGTCAAGAGATCCTTCTGAGGGAGTCCAGCTTTCCCGCCGCTGTCCTGGCGAGTTGGGAGATGTGGCTCTTGAAGGTTACCTTAATGTCATAAGTGACCCCCAGGATGTTTATTTCTTGATGCGGCGTCAGGGTCGTCCCGTTGAAGACTAGGTGGATGCGTGAGTCCGTCCTAGACACCACCAGCAACTGTGTTTTGTGGGGGGCGAAGGTGACCTGCCACCTCTGTCTCTATGCCTCCAAGAAGCGAAGGATGGAGTTGAGGTTTGATGTCGTATGTACTTCCTCCCCCGGCATGAAGGATATCGACACTATGACGTCATCAGCGTACGCCCTGGCGCTGGGAATAAGGTTAAGCAGGTAATTTATCTAGATGTTCCATAGCAGCGGCCCCACCACGCTGCCCTGTGGCACACCTGCCCCTATTTTGTATGGTAAAGACTGCTGCCCATTGTGTACTACTCGTATGTGCCGCTCCTGCAGGTAGTTACGCAGCAGCTCTAGCAGCGCCTCGCCCACGCCCACCGCGCCAAGACAGCTGTTGGTCTCGCCTGGTCTAGGGCGTTACTCCACTCGCTGGCCAGTAAAAAGTTGAGGTTAGCGAAAGAGCGCCGCCTTCAGAAGCCAAACTACCTGGTGTTGAGGAGGTGCTGGCTCTCCAGGTGGCGAGTAAAGTTCGAGGCGAGAGCGTGGGCGTTCTGGTAAAGCCTCGCTTTCTGCTACTCGGGGCTGGTTTTCCGTCTCTTGGTCTGGGGTGGGGTGGGCTGTGTGGTTGGAGTCACGTGGTGGTGAGGGTGATATGGTGTCACGGGGTGAGGAGGGAGTAGGTAGGGGGGAAGAGAAGGACTTAGGGTGGGGATATCGTCATGTGTCGCCGCTGACCTCACTCTCTCGTTCACTGCTGCTGACCACTCACCTGCCACAGCGTTCTCACTCACGCGTTCACTCCAGTCCTTTCCAATCTTATCGGGCCTGGCAGTGCACGCGGCTCGTATTTTCCCTTATATTGTTCCGTACTGCCAATAGCATGTCTATCATTGACAACCCCTTCACAAGTCTGCTGCATTTTTCAGGCAGACCGTCTGTGACTTTCTTTATAAACTGCAAGCTCCCTCCCAAGGCGGTCCTCTCGTGTGTCCTGTTCCTCTTCGCGGCTGGAGTTCAGGTCTGCGCTGCCTGTGAATTCAGGAGGGACAGGTAGGGTGTCTGTCTGGTCCTGTACAAACACCACCCGTTGGTTCTTGATACCTGTGCGCACCTTGAGCTGACCTGTGTTGCCACAGTCAAACTCAGGATGATCAAGCAGGCAGCCCGTGTGATAGAGGTTGGGGCAGCTTGTGTTAGTACAATGCAGGGGCGAGTTCAGCGGGGGGGGGGGGCAGATTTCGGCAACTGAACGATAAAGGACACCAATGCACGTCGATGTGTTTCGTGTTGTGATGATCAGCTGACTGATCCAAGATGGCGGCGCACCCTTTTCGTGGGCACCCTTATCGCCGTGGAAAAAAAACTTGCTGATTAACATATAATAGAGTCTGGAGCAATTATAGCCGCAGTAAATGCAGTATTTAGATGGCTAGAAGATGTGAGGAAATAAAAGAAGCCGTAAACTCCTGTGAGCGTGGTGATATTGCGTAGATGATAGTGTGGCTAGTAAATTTCTAGTTCCTCCCAATGCACTTGGATGTAAATAAGACACTTTTCGTATAAATATTGATCCATTTCGAACGTTTTTGACATTCATTTTCGTCGCAAATGCATATCTAATAAGACATCTTCATCAACCCCCAACAATTCTGGGGACCTGTGGGAATGCGGGGTTCTTGGGGGAAGACAAAATACAATGATTGTCAGTAAGTAGTTTGGTAAGTCTGCATAACTACTGCTTTCGACGATATCGATATAAATATGAAGTCGTACATACTATACATAGTGTACTTAACACATATGTAAAGGTTTCCTAACCTACCTAACCTAACCATTACTTAGCGGGTAAAGCATCTTTCAAGTTATGTTAGGTTATGTTATGGGGTAGAATTTTACATCTTCACCATAATGGCGTCTGTTTACGAAATAAATTGTCTGCAACGCGTCCAACTCCCTATTGTTGGTCATAGAGAACATTTAATAGCTTCTAAATTAACCTAGGTAAAGATTTGGAAGACGACCCAGTCTGTTTTTTGGACAAAACTATTTTTTTCTGATAAATTTTGATGCGTTTTGAATTAATCTGATGTTTGTTTGTTATGCCATGCATTTTTTTTCCCAAGGTAAAAATTGCCACAAAAATGTCTGATTAATTCAAAACCATATAAATCAATAAGAGAACAAATTTCTTTAAGTATGCCTAAGCAAACCTAATTAAACCTAACTTAACCAAAGCAAACCTAATTAAACCTAACCTAACCTATCTGAACAAGTATCTGAGGTTGAATTTGCAGTGCATTACAAAGGTAGTGAGATATCGAGTGGGTCATCTTACGAATCTTGACCTGGTTTGGTTATGTAAGGGTAGATTTAGTTAGGTTAGGCTTAATTAGGTTTGCTTAGGTTTAATTAAGTTTACATAAAGCAATTTTTCTCCTATTGATTTTGATGGTTTTGAATTAATCTGACTTTTTTTGTGGCAATTTTTACCTTGGGGAAAAAAAATTATCTGGCATAACAAATAAACATCAGATTAATTCAAAACACATCAAAATCTATCAGAAAAAATTTGCTTTGTCGAAAAAACAATCTGGGTCGTCTTCCGAATCATTACCTGAATCTAACATAACATAACCTAAATTAACCAAACCTTAACCTACATTGACAAATAAAACAAACCAAACTAAACTTTACTTTTCAAAGATGTCTCGCAGAAAACATTGAATATCTCACAAACTAAGAATTTGCGACGGAATTTTAATTAAGAAAACCTTTTCAAAATGCAACAGGTAATGCAAAAATACAACCCTGAATTCTCTAGAGCATTCTAATGAAGATGTAAAATAATACTGGTTATGGTTAGGTTACATTAGGTTATGGTTAGATTAGGTTTGGTTAGGTACGGTTTGGCTCGGTTAGGTTCGGTTATATAAGCTTTTTATATTTCATTACCCAAAAGTTAGGCATTTCATTCTAGATTTTTTTTCCGGATTGCCATATTAAAGCCTGAATCTAAGTCAATTTCTCTAAGTCAATTACTCGAAATCAATTGCTCGAGAAATAATTTATCAAACTATCAATTGCTCAACAGTAAATTGCTCTAAATAATAACCTAACCTAAATAGAAATGTACCCGTTCTTGATTTTAACTGTTCAATTAACAATAATAAAGTTGTATTTCTTTATCTTATTTTTGGATATTATTCATTAAACTAACTTTTTTCGAGCAATCTCCCTTTTGAGCAATTGATTGTTCGAGATATTATTTTTCGAGCAATTTACTGTCGAGCAATTGATTTTGAAAAATTTACCGGATACCTTATGGCCTATATTTGATTATAATGACGAGCACCACCTGAAACCTTCACAAATGTGTTAAGTACACTATGTATAGTATGTAGGACTTCATATTTCTATTGATATCGTCCTAGCAGTAGTTGTGTAGATTTACCAGCAGTTTCGAATACATTTAATGAGCTTTATTTTTTCATATATTTATTTTCTAATGTGATCTGAAGGATTACCTTACCCAGAAGGTGATCCCAGAATTGTACATCATTCTTGACAACTCACCCAGTCTTTTCAGGTGTCCAAACCATCTCAGTATTCATATCAAATTATTGTTGTAATTTACTTGGAAAATAATGTCTTTTAAGGTAAACATGATAGAAAACCAAGAACATTTATTGACTTGTAAATACAATAGATTAGATTATCTTAGATTATAAACAAACATTCAAGACATAAACCCATATACATTAATGAATACAAGTATGTACAGGTTTGGGAGACTGCATTGTGTAAAAATTGAAAATGAAAGTAGCTGAGGAATAATATGGAGATAACATTAGTGTCTTCTCCCGAGGTTATTACTTACATGTCAGATATAATTAAGGTATGTTCCTATCAAATTTGTTATTTTATGTCGCCTCTATCTGTATATAGACAGTTAGGTACAGTAGGTGTTGTGTTATTAATAGATAGTCGGATCTTAGGGCGTTTCTTGACCGTCTGTTGTAAGACGAATTCCTTATTACCGAGACGACGATATTAAACAACGTCTTACTTCATCATATATACGAATGTATTGACTTCACTGTCTTAATTACTTATTCTATAACTTCAAAGGATCTTAGTGCATTGTTCCTAGGTGTACCTCAGTCTCTGACAGATAAGAAAATTAGCTTAAACGTCTCCGACAGTGGAAATCTAAGATTCTGCGGCTCTGGTCGCCTTGCAAAATGTAAACAAAAAAAAACCCCAGTCTCAGTCCAAGTCCCCTCGGCTGATGCTCTGGCTGATCAGCCGAAGCTCGGCTGGCCAGCGAGGCTCGGCTGACTGTTTGCGGCGTTGTGATTGGCTGAGCTCGGCTGTGTATCATTGCGGGGCGTTGTGATTGGCTGAGCTCGGCTGTGTAACATTTGCGGGAGTCGCCACCGAACGGGCCCCTGGTCTGCACTCAGCCCGCACACAGCACACTAATGCCGTGGGCGTTAACCGGGAATGCCAGAAAGACTCTCAATAAGCCTGTGAACAGCTCCCTCATTTACGTTGAGGGAGTGAAGAGCAAGGCAACAAAACAGAATACACAGCAGTTCTTTGCGAGTTGGAGAGTTGTCGGAGTGGCGGAATGGTAGTTGAAAGAGTAGGTGGCCAGGGGAGCGTAGAGGAGAGGAGCGCAGGGTTGTAGTCAGGTCACTCAGCCACGCTTCGAAACTGTTCAAACAACAATATATATACTCTCTCTCTCTCTCTCTCTCTCTCTCTCTCTCTCTCTCTCTCTCTCTCTCTCTCTCTCTCTCTCTTTCTCTTTCTCACCCTCCCTCCTCTCTCTCTCTCTTTCTCTTTCTCTCTCTCTCTCTCTCTCTCTCTCTCTCTCTCTCTCTCTCTCTCTCTCTCTCTCTCTCTCTCTCTCTCTCTCTCTCTCTCTCTCTCTCTCTCTCTCTCTCTCTCTCCTCTCTCTCTCTCTCTCTCTCTCTCTCTCTCTCTCTCTTTTCTATTTAAACATTAATTTACAATAAAGGCTTAAAGTTCATTTTTTTATGATGTAATTATTTTAAAAGCCTCGCGTGCGGCAATATAAATGAAATATTTGTAAATACACAAACATATAGAATATAGAAATAACTTACAATAAACACTTACAATATACACTTATAATATACACTTACAATATACAAACACTATAAAAAAGTATATCTAATATATATATATATATATATATATATATATATATATATATATATATATATATATATATATAAACATAAATATATATATATATATATATATATATATATATATATATATATATATATATATATAAACATAAATATATATATATATATATATATATATATATATATATATATATATATATATATATATATATATAGACACCACCTTGCATTTTTCAACGTCGTACAACAGACGCCCAACCCAACAAGAATTAAATGACTCAAGGCGAGATGCTATAGGACGCTTAACTTCTGATCTTTCACTTGTTTCTGATTGGGGCAGAGCAAACCTAGTTTTGTTCAATGCCTCAAAAACTCAATTTCTACAACTATCTACTCGACATAACCTTCCAGATAACTATCCCCTCTTCTTCAATGACACTCAACTTCCCCTCTCCACCACATTAAACACACTCGGTCTATCCTTTGCTAAAAATCTAAACTGGCAATTTCATATCTCTACTCTTGCTAAATCAGCTTCCAAGAAGTTAGGTGTCCTATGGCGTCTGCGTCCATTTTTCTCTCCCTCTCAGCTGCTTGCTCTGTACAGGGGCCTTATCCGCCCATGTATGGAGTATGGCTCACATGTCTGGGGGGGCTCAACTCACACAGCTCTTTTAAACAGGGTGGAGTCTAAAGCTTTTCGTCTCATCAACTCTCCTCCTCTAACTGACTTTCTTGATTCTTTAAGTCACCGCCGCAATGTTGCATCTTTATCTATCTTTTACCGCTATTTTCATGCTGACTGCTCTTCTGAACTTGCTAACTGCATGCCTCCCCCCCTCCCGCGGCCTCGCTGCACAAGACTTTCTACTTCTTCTCATCCTTATTCTGTCCATCTTCCTAATGCAAGAGTTAACCAGTATCTTCACTCTTTCATCCCTTACACTGGTAAACTCTGGAACTCTCTTCCTTTGTCTGTTTTTCCACCTGCTTATGACTTGAACTCTTTCAAGAGAGGAGTGTTAAGACACCTCTAATGTTAACTGGATCTCCACCCCTTGCTTCTATTCTCCTACTGTCCTCTTTACAGGGTCTGGCGACAAGCGGGATTTTTGTTGTACTTATTTCTGTTTTCCCTTAGCCATTACCCTTTTAATATAAAATATAAACAAATATATATATATATATATATATATATATATATATATATATATATATATATATATATACATATATTTATATATAAGTGCATTATTTATGTTCACAACACTAGTTTCCCGTGCTGCGCTAACTGTGGGTAGAAAGTTTAACTCGGGCTATGGACATGTTCGGTACGTCAGGTGAGGCTGCCGTGAATCTGTTCCACAGCCCTGCTTCCCTGCCTGAGAATGTCCGCTTGTGTTGCCTCGAGTGTGATAGGGGCACCTCCAGCAGCTCGTTGCTTGTGAGTGCAGCCCTGGTGCACCTTTGGGCGGGGCGAGGAGTAAGTCTCAGCTGGCCGAGGTATGGGACCTCCTGCACCTGGGCCTTGTGGAAGACCACCAGAGCTGACGTGTGACGTGACGTGACGTGTGCAGATTGCTGGTGCCTATCACTATCCACCAATCGCAGATATATAATCGCATGATGGTTATATGATATCAATAGTTTATCTAAGTATTACAATTTTGAGAAATACAGTTTTGCTAGAACTACATAAATAGTTGGCACTTTAACATCAGATCTTTACACAAATTTTGATATACTAAAATATTCTCTAAACTACTTACTCAAGTTGCCAGATGTAATTGCTATCACTGAAGCATGGTTACAAGAGTCCACTAAGCATCTTTATTCATTGGATAGGTATACTTCAATTCTTCTAGGTGACTTCAACATTAACACACTCAACGCATCTCCCTACTAACATATTTCTAAATACAATACAAACCCTGAACTACATTTCCCGACCAACAAGATATTCTGACGGTCCTCACCTTGGCCAACCTTCTCTGTTAGATCATATTGGGATAAATTTTACACCATTTTCTTTCTCTGGCATCATTCATTACAGTATGTCAGATTACCTTCCTATATTCATTAACATCAACTAGCAATAAATTCTTAAGGCTAAACATAAGATTATAGTCAGAATATTTAATACCGACAATCACAATCTTTTTCCCAATGAGCTACAACAGATAAATTGGAATTAAATTCTTAGTTAAACAAACGCACATGATAACTTTAACCT
>JAPQNM010000043.1:22707701-22712701 GCA_029783475.1 Metacarcinus magister | reverse complement strand
TGCACCAACATGTAAACAAACCAACGCGAGATAATAGTATCTTTGACTTTGTTTTTCTACAACAAAAAATCTAGTCAATGATGTAATGCCATTGTTGTTTTCAGTTTTAGTGACCATTGAATAATCACGTTCAATATCAATGTCAAAAAAGGCAAAACAAAAACCAGTAAGTAAAAGGAATTGGATTATCAGACTCCGATCAATTTTAGATGACGCTGACTCGAGGAGAATTTCAAGAGTCAAATAATGATTAATCATGTTAATTCTTCACCATATAATTGAACAACGCCATCTTATCGTAACGCCATCTTATTGTAACAGACGTTAACCAAGAAAATAAACCGAAGTGGTGAAATAACGAAATTGAAAATAGCCTCTCCCTTAGAAAAACAACACATTATGAATAAATATCAACACACAATCAAATTTACAAATTAAAGCTTGACATGATCCAATGTGTAACTTAGAGATTAATAAAACGTAATGAAAAGAAAAACTGAAGAAAATATAGCAGAAGCAAGTAAATATGATCGTAGAGAATTGTATAGTTTTGTAAATAATAAAAAAAGACCATCGCTTCTAGTATTGATTCACTTGCTAAAGAACATGGTAATCACATGAATGACGAAAACGAAATATCAATAATTCAAAATATTTTTTTCGCATCTGTACATACCGACGAGGACAGTGTAACAGTATAGCCACTTAATTTAAGATGGGCTGAGAAAATTTTAGATGATATTCGCATCGCAGAAAGCGACATTTTACGCACAATCGAAAAGTCTAAAGTTAACAAGGCTCCTGGACCAAATCAAATTACTCAATGAATTTTGAAAATAAATCAAATTAATAAACAGCTATCAATTTTATTTAACAAATATTTACCATTTGTTGAAATATATTGGATTGGAAATATGCTAATGTTACACCAGTTAAAAAAAAAAAGGATCACGTTACAACCGGCCAATTATCTACCGATTTGCCTGACACCGTTTGTGTGTATATTAATGAAGACGATTATTCGCGACAATATAATGAAACTCTATGATGACAATGTAATAATAGATATCTTACAATATGGTTTCCATATTATATGTTCATGCTTAATTAACTTACTCGACGTCTTTCATTATATTTTTGACGTGCACGATGAAAGCAAATCAGTGGATGTCATACATCTGTATTTCCAAAATGGGTTTGATAAAAAGTTCCCCACATACGATTGCTTAACAAATTAATTAAAAAACAATATTTCTAACCTTCGCAATTGGCTTCAGAAATGACTCTCGGAGAGAACAGAGTGGTTTCAAATGGTATTTCGTCTAGCTGACGAAGTAAAAAGTGGCGTACCTCAGGGTTCGGTACTTGGCCCTGTTTTGTTCTTGATATATGTTAATGGCATATATGAATTGATTTCTTACAAATTTCAAGAATTTGCCAATGATACAAAAATTGGCAATGAAATAACTAAGCCACGTAACAGAAAAACCTTGCAGTCAGATCTAGTTCGATTAATTTCTTGGGCCAATGAATAACAGATGGAATTTAACGTCGATAAGTTTTGTCGTGACCATATTATGTGGAAGGTGGAAGATATGTATATGTGTGGTATGTGGAAATAACACGAGGTGAAGGCTCAGTGGAAACGCAGGTGTGCAGTGGTCAAAGCGGAGCGAGAGGCAAAACAACAAGTGTTTTCCCAAGGGTGTAATTGACCGACCCAGTTGTGCTCAGGTATACTGCGGCTAGTTGACTTATGGTCAGCTGTGAAGAAATTAAGGAGGAAAGCTGTTCGCTGTAAATAGCCTGACAAGCCAATAAAATAAACATAAGCCCAGATGTACGTGATAGCCATCGAAGATGAAAGATAAACTCGCCGCGTCTATTATTAAGTAGGAGAACCATTTAGGAAATTCCCAGACAGTAAACAGATGTACAGAGGCCTCCCCAAATATTTGTCCGTGTATTGGAGAATTGGTAACTGTTAGTTTTGGAAAATATATAGAGCTGTAGAAACTTTGAGAATCACTTGACTCAGCTACTTCCAACTTGGGAAACAACCAGAGCTTTCAGCTCTCTCTAAAACATGGACACCCAGCTGTATGGTCTGGTGAGTAAGAACATTTTCTGTGTAATGCAGTAAAGCAGCTTGTTAGGATGTTAATTTAAGAACTATTTTATGTAGGATTGTGATGTATGGTATTATATTTTTGCTCCTTGGAAACTGAAAGATTATGAATATTGTTATAGCTCCTTGGGAAATTAAGTACATGTGCCTGATAGTTATACTTATATGTAATGTTAAAAATAGAAGAAAGGATGATGATATTGTAAAAAGAGTAAGGAGCGATGAGCTGATGTGGATTTAATGAATGATATTAATTAATATTGTAGAAAATTTAAGCAGTGTTCCGTAAGCCCGTGACCAGTATATATTGATTAACGGAACACGAAAAACGTTGCAATAACAGCGACGAAATATTTGATGAATGGCCAACAATAAAAAAACAACATCTCGGTAGCATAAAATCAAGCGATTTAAAGAATAAAACAATTGTTCCCAGGCTAAGAAATGTACTTCTTGAAGGAAGACTTAAAGAGCCAAAGCTATTCAGCGTATCGAAACGAAAGATGCAAAATGATCTAATAGAATGATTAGAATATTCAAACAGCAATGCAACAGCAATGCAGAAGATTACTTCACAGTCGATCAATCAAATACAACAAGAAGACGAAACAGATAATCGATAAAAGATTCTAAATAAGGAGGAGGCAGTTAGACACCTGCTAATTCGGATGCAGTTACTCCCATGATGATACACACCGGAAGGTGAAGGGACACTATAAGCCTGCTGTTGACCCTTCCCGTGCCACCTGACCGTTTCCTTTCGTGTCTCACTAACACAAGAGAGCATCTGCAGCATGGTCTCTATTGACATACTCTTCTTCTTTTTACCCTATTCTACATGCATGTTACACACATACACGCTTTCTTAGGAAAAGTACTACATTTTTATGTGCTGTTTATCGCTCTCTTAACTCCTCTGACTATGAATAAGTCTTTGAGTATTTTACTTCCAAAGTGGAGCACAACTTAACTAACTTTCTTTTTTCTGAGATCTCCATTCTTGGAGATGTTCACCATCAGTTTTGGCTTTAATTTTCTTTCAATGACCAACCTAGTGAACAAGCATTCAATTTTGCTATCCTCTATGATCTAGAGCAACTGGTGCAGCACCCTACTCATATTCCTGACTGCTCTGGTGGTACACCCAACATTCTCGACCTTTTCCTTATCTCCAATCCTTTCGCTTACTCTGTCAAACTGTCCTCTCCGTTGGGCACCTCCGATCACCGTCTTATTTCAGTATCTTGTCCTATCGCTCCAGTGCCGCCTCAGGACCCACCGAAGCGGAGGTGCTTCTAGCATTATGCCTAAGCTAAGTAGGATGACCTAAGGAGGTAGTATTCTAATTTTCCAGGGAATGATTACTGCCTCCGTGTCAGAGATCCATCTCTTTGTGCCGAACGCATAACAGAGATTATTGTCTTTGGCATGTAAGCGTACTACATTCCATACACTTTCTTTAGCCCCAAAACTCGTAAACCTTGGTTCAATTTGGCTTGTTCTCGTGTTATCCATGATAGGGAGGTGGCTCACAAACCGTACCTCAGCCTTCCATATCCTGATACTCACGCTCAGTATATGTCTGCCTAGAACCACGCCAAATATGTTTCCAACTAGCCAAAAACTCCTTCATCAATAGAAAATCTCGAATTTTTTTGGATCTAACTCTCTTCGTGACTTCTGGCATCTAGCCAAAAAATATCTCCAACAACTTATCTCCTTCATCTTTCCCTTCCTTACTTCACCCAGATGGCACCCCTGCCCTCTCCTCTGTCTCTAAGACTGACTGACCTCGCTCAAACTTTTTGCTGAAAACTCCACATTGGATGATTCTGGGCTTGTTCCTTCTTCTTCACCACACTCTGACTACTTCATGCCTAATATACAAATCTTTCGTAATGATGTTTTTCATGCCCTCGCTGGCCTTAACCCTCAGAAGGCGTATGGTCCTGATGGAGTCTTTTCTATTGTTCTCAAGAACTGTACTTCCGTGCTCGCACTTTGCCTCCTCAAACTTTTCCGTCTCTACCTATCAACTTCCACCTATCCTTCTTGCTGGAGATATGCTTACATACAAACTGTTCTAAAGAAGAATGACCGCTCCAATCCCTCAAACTATCGTCCTATTGCTTTGATTTCCTGCCTTTCTAAAGTCTTTGAGTATCTTCTTAACAAGAAAATTCAGAGGCATCGATCTGTTCACAACCTTCTATCTGATCGTCAGTATGGCTTCCGATTTGGACGCTCTACTGGCGATCTTCTGATTTTCCTTACTGACTCTTGGTCATTCTTCTTTAGGGGTTTCGGTGAAACTTTCGCTGTTGCCTTAGATATATCAAAAGCTGTTGATAGTGTATGGGACAAAGCTTTGATTTCTAAACTTCCCTTTTTAGGTTTCTATCCTTCTCTCTGCTCCTTCATCTCTATTTTCAATTCTGACCATTTTATTGCAGCTGTGGTAGACGGCCATTGTTCTTCCCCTAAACCTATCAATAGTGGTGTTCCACAGGGTTCTGTCCTATCACCCATTCTTTTCCTATTATTCATCAATGACCACAAGAAATCAATCAATGTCACTGTTAATCAGTGACCTATTCAGTCTTATGCTGATGACTCTACCTTGCACTTTTCCATGTATTTCTCTAGAAGCCCAAACCAGAAACAGGTAAATGACTAACGTGGAGGTGAACGCTTAACTTCTAATCTTTCCTTAATTTCAGATTGGGACAGAGAAAACCTTGTATTGTTCACTGCCTCAAAAGCTCAATTCCTTCATCTATCCACTCGAAAAAATTTTGTAGACAACTATACACTTTACTTCTATGACATACACCTGTCTCCTTATACACTGAACATCCTTGGGCTATCCTTT
>JAPQNM010000043.1:22697701-22702701 GCA_029783475.1 Metacarcinus magister | reverse complement strand
AGTGCACACCTCTCCATGGCCACATCAACAAGGAAAACCTTAGAAAACATCTCCAGTCACACAAGATTCACAAACATGCTAACAAGCAAACACAAAGGACACCTGGCCACACTACCCTCCCAACGCAGCAGACAGACAACGACGGCTGGAGAAGGGTTGGGCGACCCCGAGGGAATTCAGGTCAGTCCCATAGACCCGCCCCGCCCGCCCGCCACTATACTCCTCCTCGCCAGCCTCACCCACCTGGGAACCATGCAAGGCGAGACAATGACCCGACTGCACCTTGGGAGGGGAGGCGCGCTAATCCTCACTACCTGACCTACGCCTCCCGTCACGACAGCTCTCAACCGCATCCCTCCCATGGGTGGACTGATAGCCAGCCCCAGCCCCACCCCCACACCCAAGGATCCACATCACTACCACAATCAAGACCACACCGGCGAGGAGCGTGTTATAACTGTGGTGAGACGAATCACACACAAAACAACTGCAGGTTCGACCATAAAATACGATGTACAACATGTTATCAGTTAGGTCACAAAAGTAGGTTGTGTATGTACTATAGAGAATAGGATGTCGGCGAAGAAGACGTTGCCGTTGAACATTACATTAAAACTAAGGACTGTCTCTCCATAGAACACATCAACGCCCAGTCTCTCTTATCAAGCTTCGATGAAATCAAACTACTTTTATATGATCGTGATATAGATGTATTCTGTATTAGTGAGACTTGGCTTACTAACAACACACCTGATTCACTTATACTAATACCAGGTTACAATTTATTTCGACACGACAAGGGCCGCGGAGGTGGAGTGTGTCTTTATGTTAAGGATAATTTAAGTTCTAAGGTAATCACACCAGATGTTGAACCCTGTACTGGTATTCAAAACGTATGGGTTACAATTCAATGTAGAAAACTACCATCAATCATTATAGGGTGCGTATACAGACACCCCAAAGCTCCCGCTGCCTCATATGATTATCTGTCGGAAGTTTTCAAGCACGTTAATCTACGTAAGAAACCCATGTATATTTTCGGTGACCTTAATGACAACCTTCTAGTTAACGACAGTAAACTCAGGAAAATACTTGATGCTTGCAGACTATTCCAATTAATAAGCAAACCAACTCGAGTTACTCCTCAGTCTGCCACACTACTCGATGTTCTAATAACTAACAAAAAAGAAAGTATTATCAACTGCGATTCCCTTCCCAGTACTATCGCAGATCACGACATGATTATCTCAAAACTCGATATTAGTAAACCTAAACGACCAAAAATAAAGAAAACTTTCAGAAGCATGGCTCAATACAACAAAGATAAGTTTTGTGACGCAATACTAAATAGCTCATACTACTTGGACAATATTACATTAACTGATAACATTGATGAGCAGATAAATATATTCAACACAGTATTCATTTCATGTCTAGACCAAGTTGCTCCAATGGTAACTAATTGTGTAAATAGACCGCCTGCCCCTTGGATCGACAACGAAATTAAAGATAACATGAATTTAAGAGATACGTTACAAGACAAGTTAAAATTAGACCGACATAACGTACAACTTTACAACAAATATAAAGAAGAAAAGAAACGCGTTAAGGACAAGCTTCATGAGGCAAAAAAGATATACTACCACAATAAGTTTCATCAAAGTAAAGGTAACTCAGCACAGATGTGGAGTAATATCAGAGGTATCGTCCCTAACAATAAATCACACAACGTCATCACTAACGATGATGTTAATGACAAGGCGGAGGAGTTTAATAACTTTTTTGCGAACATAGGAAGAAAAACTTTTGAAAAATGTAAAAATTATCTTACTACTAACAATGATACTAACCCAGATAATAATGATAATGTCACAAATGATTTCTTCAGACCAAAACCAGTTGATGTTGAGACTGTAATTTTAACAATATCCAATCTAAAGGAGACCAAATTTGTAGGTAGCGATGGCATTTCCCTAACTTTCATAAAAGACAGCCTCTTAATCACAGCTTTTTACCTAACATGTATTTTCAACACCTCAATAGCTACAGGTAAATTTCCCACTCCCTGGAAACATGCTGTTGTTGTCCCTATCTTTAAAGGAGGGGATAGTAGTATCAGCTCCAATTACAGACCTATATCTCTTCTTCCTGTATTATCAAAGATTTTAGAAAAAATTGTAGCTAAGCAACTTTCCGACCACCTAGAAGGGAATGCTTTACTTTCCAACACTCAACATGGATTCAGGCCGAAATTGTCCACTGAAACCGCTCTCACAGTAATATCTAACCTTGTATATAGCAACCTAGATAATAAGAAAATAACATTGATAACTTTGTGTGACTTGTCGAAGGCATTTGACAGCGTTAATCACGACATTTTACTGCAGAGATGCCTTAAGCTACGTATAGACCCTTTCTGGATCCAAGATTATCTGTCTAATAGAACACAATCAGTCCGACTAAGTAATCACATTTCATCCAAATCTATAGTAACACATGGAGTCCCACAAGGCTCTATTCTTGGCCCTATTCTTTTTTCTATATTGGTTAATGATATATCTGAGTACATAAACGATTGTAATTTAGTTCAGTATGCAGACGATACACAGTTTATCCACAGTGGCAATATCAATAACGTAAATCAACTAATCAACAGAGCTAAAGTAACGCTGTCGAATGCCAAGACTTACTTCCTAAAAAGTGGTCTTGCGTTGAATTCCAACAAGACTCAGTTTATATTTATTGGAACACGCCAATTATTATCAAACATACCAGACGATATGACCATCAACTTTGACGGAACTTACATAAAAATAACCAAGCATGTCAAAATATTGGGTGTTTACTTTGACAGATATATGACCTTCGACACACACATACACCAACTCACTAAGAAAGTAACAGGAATCTTAATGTTTGTAAATAGAGTGAAAGATTTTTTTGACAAGGACACCAGAGTGATTGTCATCCATACACTAGTGTTAAGTCTAATTAATTACGGCATCAAAATATGGGGTAACACCAACGAGACCCTCATGCAGCAAGTACAAAAACTGCAAAACTTCGCTGCCAAGGTTGCTGCTGGGGGTTACAAAAGACGCGACCGTGCGACTCCTGTGATTGAACAACTTAAGTGGATAAAGATGAAAGAAAAAGTGAAATTTGATCAATGTATGATGGTATACAAAGTGACCCATAACCACTATCCTGAGTGGCTATTACATTTACCATTCGTAACACAGATAAATGACTGTAGAACGCGACAAAATCGAGACCTATTTATCCCAAGAGTGAAAACAGACAATGGTGCCCGTTCTTTACTAGTAAGCGGACCGAGAGCATGGAACAAGCTCCCTTCTAATATAAAAGAACTCCCGTCACTCAAGAGTTTCAAAAAAGCCTTAACTATTCACGTCCTTCAAGGTGGCTTTTGCTAAAAATTTTAAATATCATATACACTATTCTTTATTATGTATACGTATGTATTATATTTTATTATGTAAGTAATCTACATTCCACCATGTAACTATATTTCACCATGTATATATATAATCTTTTTAATAGATAAGAGAAAAGCCATTGTACATTAATGGAATAAAGCATTCTGATTCTGATTCTGATTCTCTCTCTCTCTCTCTCTCTCTCTCTCTCTCTCTCTCTCTCTCTCTCTCTCTCTCTCTCCTCTCTCTCTCTCTCTCTCTCTCTCTCTCTCTCTCTCTCTCTCTCTCTCTCTCTCTCTCTCTCTCCTCTCTCTCTCTCTCTCTCTCTCTCTCTCTCTCTCTCTCTCTCTCTCTCTCTCTCTCCTCTCTCTCTCTCTCTCTCTCTCCTCTCTCTCCTCTCTCTCTCTCTCTCTCTCTCTCTCTCTCTCTCTCTCTCTCTCCTCTCTCTCTCTCTCTCTCTCTCTCTCTCTCTCTCTCTCTCTCTCTCTCTCTCTCTCTCTCTCTCTCTCTCTCTCTCTCTCCTCTCTCTCTCTCTCTCTCTCTCTCTCTCTCTCTCTCTCCTCTCTCTCTCTCTCTCTCCTCTCTCTCTCTCTCTCTCTCTCTCTCTCTCTCTCTCTCTCTCTCTCTCTCTCTCTCTCTCTCTCTCTCTCTCTCTCTCTCTCTCTCTCTCTCTCCTCTCTCTCTCTCTCTCTCTCTCTCTCTCTCTCTCTCTCTCTCTCTCTCTCTCTCTCTCTCTCTCTCTCTCTCATTATTGAACATTATAACGGAAAAAGTAAGTCTCAACTACCAACTGCTTCTTTTGTTTCAAAACAGACATGTGTCAAATAATTATGATATCGCTGATTTGTCGCTGATAGCCTTGCAGACGTGATACAGGAAGCTCATGTATCATTTAAGGATTATTTTACCTGCTCTTACACCTTATTCTTTTTACTTAAAACCATCAATGACAGAAATAAGGATAATAATAAGGAATCTTAAAGGAACCTCTCTTGGTCATAAACAATATTCATACATAGGTTGTGAAAGAATGTTCTGACATCATTTTTCCCTTGTTAGTTCATATTATAAAAAAGAAAAAAAATTCACAATACGGTACCTTCCCTCAATATCTCCAATCATCCAAAGTAATACCTATATATAAAAAAAAGTCGTCAACACCAATCATGAAAATTACAGACCCATATCATTACTGCCTACATTTAGCAAAATTTTTGAGTGATATTAGGTCGTTATTGAACTACCTGAATAAGCACTCATTGTTATCAGATTGCCAGTTTGGATTCCGATAAGGCTACACCACTGATCTAGCTGTACATAAACTGTGCCAATCACTTTACAACACCTTAGACAACAAATACTGTCCATGTAACATTATTTTGTGATCTTACAAAGGCTTTTGACACTATTTCACATTCCATTCTAGTAGAAAAATTAAAGGTTTATATAATTCGTATCATTCGTGAATGGTTTTAAAGCTAATTAAGTCATGGGAAGCAATTCACAATATACAATAATAATTCTACATCACGTAAATCAATAATATGAGTAGGAAGTAGA
>JAPQNM010000043.1:22675201-22680201 GCA_029783475.1 Metacarcinus magister | reverse complement strand
AGAAGTTAGGTGTTCTGTGGCATCTCTACGTGAGTCATTTACCTGTTTCTGATTTGAGCGCCTGGAGAAATACATGGAAAAGTGCAAGGTCAAATCATCAACATACGAGTGGATAGAATACTGAGTAAGATTGAGAAGGTCATTGATGAATAGTAGGAAAAGAATGGGTGATAGGACATAACCCTGTGGAACACCACTATAGATAGGTTTAGAGGAAGAACAGTGGCCGTCTACCACTGCTGCAATAGAACGGTCAGAAAAGAAATTAGAGATGAAGGAACAGAGAGAAGGATAGAAAGTGAAGGAGGAAAGTTTAGAAATCAAAGCTTTGTGCCAAACTCTATCAAAAGTTTTTGATATAATATCTAAGGCAACAGCACAAGTTTTATCAAAACCTCCAAAAAAGGATGAGCTAAGAGTCAGTAAGGAAAGCCAAAAGATCGCCAGATCGGAAGCCATACTGACGATCAGATAAAAGGTTTGATCGGATAGATGCCTCCAAATCTTCCTGTTAAGGAAAGACTCAAAGACTTTAGAAAGGTAGGAAATCAAAGCAGCATGACGGTAGTTAGAGGGATTGGAACGGTCACACTTCTTTGGAGCGGGTTGTATGTAGCCATACTTCCAGCAAGAAGGATAGGTGGAAGTTGAAAGGCAGAGACGGGAAAAAATTACCAATCAAGGTGCAAGCACGGAAGCACAGTTTTTGAGAACGGGATTCTATCAGGACCACACACCTTCCGAGGGTTACACTCGTTCCATCGCTCTATAAGCACAGAACAGGTAATCATTGCTCCGATGTTGAGCGACACACGTCCTCCGCCGCCTTGTGGCTGTACTTAAGATACTGAGAATGCGTTCAGGCGTACAGGCGTACAGCCACGCTTTCTGCCCTACTGGAGGCGTCCATTCTGTTATTTTGAGGTCTGGTGTCAGCTGAAGAAGACAGTAAGTGAGACAGGCAACAAATTCAGGTTCATGGTTGCCGGCCCCAAACAAAACAGTCTTGTGGAAGAAAAACTAATTGGGTAAGGTAATGGAAAAGAAAAGTGTTGTGGTTAGGTAGGTTAGGTAGGGCGTTATGATTGGCTGAGCTCGGCTCAGGCGAGCCGAGGGCGGTCGCTGTTGAACGATTTGATAGTTGTTCGTGATTTCTGTGTTGGTTGTGTGCTTTTTGCTGTGGGCCGAGTTCGGCGTGGAGAAGTTTTCGAGCTGTTTGGGGACGTCGTTTTTGCTGGCGTGAGAGTGTCTGGTTTAAGTTGGTTGGTGGGTGAGTTGGCTGCTGTGAGCTTGGCGACCAAAGTGGCAGCTCTTCTGGAACTTTCTTCATCAAAGGTGGAAACCAAAGGTTATTTTTTTCATACATTCTAACTACAAGCTATCTAGGTCTTTGGTTATCATGTCAGGAAAAAAAATAGATAGGTAGTGACATAATGAGGTGCTATGACGGCACGGGTGATGGTGTGGCCTGGCTGAAAAAAGCCAAATTAGTAGCGAAATTGATGGAGATCAAGCACATAGCAAGTTTTATACCCTTGTATTTGGAAGGAGATGCACTGGCATTGTACCTAGAGATGAGTGAGGTTGATCAATTAGATGCTGGTAAAATAGAGAGTAGATTGAAAGAAGCCTTTGCACAGGGAAGTTTTGAGGCCTACGGCCTACAGGAAACTGAAGGGACTGAGGTTGACAGGAGAGCAGGTTGATGTTTATGTCAACGAAATAAGAAGGTTAGCTGGGCTGGCCGGGTGGAAGGGAGAAGGATTGAAGTTAGCTGTAAAGTTAGCATTTATAACTGGTTTTCCTGACCGCGTATGAATGGAGTTGAAACAAGTGAAGGATTGTGAGACAGCGAGTATGAGTGAACTTATAACAAGAGCCAGAGTGTTGGTGTCGGAGGAGCGGCAGTTGCCGCCAGAAAGCCATATGTTGTGACTAGGATGTTGGCCTTACTGGTTTGTATGTTTGTATGTAGGTGGCTGGTGTGTCACGAGTTGTTTGTCTTTTGTGCTTCCAGCCGCCCCGCCCTACCCTTTTTTGTAGGCAGCGTGGGATAAGGACACCTTCACTTTTCCCCTAGAACACCATATGTAACTAGATATTTTGATTCACCTAATAACTTCACAGTATTACATGTTTTTCACTATAAAGTATTCATTATTATGTAAACAGTGCATCAATGATTTTATTTATATACTGTGTGTTTAGACTATAACTGATAAATTATAAACAATACATTAGGTGGCACCCACCAGCCGTCCACCAGCGCCTTGCTTGGGAGAGGCTGGCGGCTGGAGCTGCTCGCCAGAAAATTTTATACCATCCAATGAGACGAGCCTGTGTTGTGTTGTGTGTAAACGTGTTGTGTTGTTTCAAAGCCCGAGTCTCAAGTCTACTACGTCTGTTTGTGGCTTAACAATATCAAACACAATTGTTCATATATGTGTGTATGGGTTATCTTAGACTTTTAGATAAAACACATAAAAACTCCACTCAAGTGTTCCATTTACCCACTTTTTGTGTTAACTTCCACTAAGAGCTATAATAGTGGTGTTACAAGGATACAGGCTCCTCCTAATGATTCAAACGATGGTAAAGGGTGAGCCCGAGGGTTTAATGGTCGCTGCTTCAGGTGTGGTGGCCCTCACATGGCGAGGGAGTGCAAGGAGCCAAGGCCATCTATAATTTGTTATCGGTGTGGGAAAGCAGGCCACATAGCAAGCCGATGCGACCAGGGAAATGGTCGAGGGGGAGCTGCTGTGTCGGAAGCTACCCCCTTGGTCGAGTGAAGGCGCTACCAAGCTCCCTACCAGTAGTAGAGATTCTGGTGGGAGGAGGGTAACCAGAAGTCTCGTGGATACCGGTTGCTTAACAACTTTATTGGCAGCTGGAATAGTAGGAGAATATAAGGGAGAGGGAGGCCGGCTGGTGGCAGTTGATGGAAGAGAGATTAGGTGTGAGGGTACGAGAGACGTGGAGTTGATAGTACAGGGAGTTCAGCTGAGTGTCAGGGTTATAGTACTTGAAAGGATTGTCGATGGCGTTGACGTAGTAATGGGGATGGATGCGATCAGCCAACTGGGTGGTGTTATGATTGCATGTGGAAAGGAACCGGTAATGTTTGGGAAGGTGCCCTGCTTGACTCCCGGGAGTAAGGTGGCTCGGTGTGCCGTGACAGTCGGGTTGGAAGGGAAGCCGGAAAAGATGTCAGAGGCCGATGGGAAGAAAGTAGGGCCTGCAGGGGCAGCTGTGGACATAGGGCTTAGAACTGGAGCTGATAAACAGACGGGTAGGAGCGTGAAGGTTGACGTCGCCATGAAGCTGAATGTGGGTCCGATGAGGACAGGCGATTGGTTGGGAGTTAAACCATGCAAGATTGAGGATAAAGATTTTGTAGCAGAGTTTGATGGTAAGAAGTGGGTAGTCGAGTGGGTGTGGAAGGGGGAATTGCCAGTCCTAAAAAACAGGGTTGGTTGCTATGAGCATACACTGAAGGGGAGAGTGAGAGATGAATTTGAAAGGGTATCTTGGTGCCGTGGGGGGAAGGAGTACTGCCACTAATGGCAGTTATTCAGCCGACAAAGAATAAGGTACGGCCGGTATTAGACTTTCGAGAGCTTAATGGCCACGTGATGTGCCACACGGGTGATGATGTCACTGACGTGTGTGGCGAGACACTTAGGGAGTGGAGGCAGACGAGTGGAACCTCTACTATTGTGGATTTGAAATCTGCCTATCTACAAATTCATGTGGCAGAAAAGTTGTGGAGGAAAAATTTATTGCTTGACGATGTTGGGGTTCGGGTTGAACTCGGCGCCAAGAATCATGACAAGGATCCTTAAGACAGTGCTGGGGAAGAGGAAGAAAATAGAGGCTGCCACGAACTCGTACATTGACGACATATTGGTTGATGCGACTGCGGTTACGGCTGCTGAAGTTGTGGAGCACTGGGAGAAGTTTGTGTTTGCCGCGAAGCCGCCGGAGCCGTTGGAAGGGAGGGCGTCGTTAGGCCTGCAACTAGAGAAAGATGGGACGGGCGAGTTAGTATTCCGAAGAGGAAATGAGATTCCAGAAGTGGAGGAGGTGTTGAGTAGGAGAGAGCTGTTCTTTGTGTGTGGAAGGTTGTTGGGCCATTATCCCATTGCAGGATGGCTTCGAGTAGCATGCAGTTACATTAAAAGGAAAGCAGCAGAGGTGAGATGGGAGGACAAGATCGGTCAGGAGACAGTCAAGATGATGCAAGAGATCGTGGAGAGAGTGAGATGTGAGGACCCAGTGAGAGGAAGGTGGTATGCACCACAGTCGGCGAAAAGGGTCGTGTGGTGTGATGCGAGTAGCATAGCGACGGGTGTGGTGTTGGAGATAGACAACGTAGAAGTTGAGAATGCTGCTTGGTTGAGGAAGAAGGATGACTTTGTGCATAACAACGTTGCTGAGTTGGATGCTGTGTTGAAGGGTGTCAACTTAGCACTGAAGTGGGGCCTGCAGGAGATTGAGGTTCGTACAGACTCTGCTACGGTTTGCGGATGGATGAAATCAATAGTGACAGCAGAGAAACGAGTTCAAACGAAGGGAGCCTCCGAGATGATAGTGAAGCGGCGGCTAGAAATCCTGCAGGAGTTGATGGATGTATGTAGTCTAAAGTTGTGTGTGAATTTTGTACTGTCTGAGAAGAACAAGGCAGATGTTTTAACTAGGGTGAAGAAGGCCTGGCTAGGGGTGCCACAGGAGCAAGAGGAGGAGGCCGAGCTGTGCTGTGTGGGAGTGCCAAGTGTAAGAGAGCTGCATCAAATGCACCACATGGGGGTTGACAGGACTCTATTTGTGGAAAGAAAGGTTGACCCTGCAATTACAAGGGGGAAAGTGCTACAGGAGGTGAGACAGTGCGACAGGTGTCAGTCGATCGACCCTGTTCCGAGTGTGCACGAGTCAGGAGAGATCAGAGTAGATAGAAGTTGGAAGAGGCTAGCAGTGGATGTGACGCACTATCATCATGGATT
>JAPQNM010000043.1:22665201-22667701 GCA_029783475.1 Metacarcinus magister | reverse complement strand
TAATTTCCTCATATCACAATGAATACGTGGCTAGTTTTCTATAATGAATCATCAAAAACCATCAAGCAATGAACAGCAAGAACCTTTGGAAACAATTAAAACACGTCTGCTTAATTAATGATCTGTTGTAAACTTACCCCTCGCGTTCTGATGCGATTAATTGCATACTTAAAACACTAATCTGAACCAACATATGTTACTACGAATAATAAATACCAGCAGTTAATATTTTTCTGCTGGATCCCGCGATGAATGCTATAACGTAACTTCAAAGTGGAATTTTAACTTGGTGATAAATCCTGAAGGTTAATGTTTTCCGTCATCACTTCCTTCACTTTGTATTACACGAAAGATGTTTATGAATAAAATATTCACTTACTTACTTCTATTTATTTCTTCGTTTACTTATTTACTTATTTACAAACTTAATTACTTATTTGCTCATCATCTTTGCTTGACTTATTTTCTAACTTGGTTGTACTACTTATCTTATTTGCGTTACCTGTTCTATCACTCAGGTGCAGCCTCAGGACCCGCCTAAGCGGAGGTGCTTCTGGCATTTCAACTCTGCTAAGTGGGAGGACCTGAGGCAGTACTATTCTGATTTTCCTTGGGATGATTATTGTTTCCATGTCAGAGATCCTTCTTTTTGTGCCAAGCGCATTACAGAGGTGATTATCTCTGCCTTGGAGTTATACATTCCTCCTCCTTTCTCTAATACTAAAGCTAAAAAGCCCTGGTTTAACTTTCTGTTCTCGTGCTGTCAAAGATAGAGAGGCCGCTCACAAACGATACCGTAGTCATCAATCTGCTGAAACTCATGCCCTTTATATTTCTGCCCGTAATCATGCCAAATCTATTCTTCAACTTACTAAAAACTCTTTCATCAATAGAAAATGTCAAAATCTTTCCAATTCTAACTTCTCGTGATTGCTGGCATCTAGCCAATAATATCTCCAACAATTTAATTTCTTCCTCTTTCCCTCCTTTACTTCAACCAGATGGCTCCACAGCTGTCTCTTCTTTCACTAAAGCTGAACTCTTCGCTCAAACCTTTGCTACCAACTCTACTTTGGATGATACTGGGCATATTCCTCCTACTCCGCCAACCTCTGACTACTTCATAACTAAAATTTAAATTCTTCATTATGACGTTTTCCAGGCCCTCTCTGGCCTTGATTCTCGGAAGGCTTAGGGTCCGGATGGAGTGCCTCCTGTTGTTCTCAAAAACTGTACCTCTGAGCTCGCTCCCTGTCTGGTTAAACTCTTTCGTCTGTGTCTCTCTACTTCTACCTATCCTTCTTGCTGGAAGTTTGCTCACATTCAACCTGTCCCTAAAAAGGGTGACCGCTCCAATTCTTCTAACTACCACCCTATAGCTTTGATTTCCTGCCTTTCTAAAGCCTTTAAGTCTGTCTTTAGCAAGATGATGATAAGGGATCTATCAGCTCACAACCTTCTCCAATTTTCAGTATGGTTTCCGGAAAGGCCGGTCTTTTACACTAAAAGGGTACTGGCTAAGGGAAAACAAAAAGAAGTAAAAAAAAAACCCGCTTGTCGCCAGACCCTGTAAAGAGGACAGTAGGAGGAATATAGACATGGGGGGGATGTCCAATCTAGTGTGAGCGGTGTCTTGACACTCCTCTTTTGAAAGAGTTTAAGTCATAGGCAGGTGGAAAAACAGACAAAGGAAGAGCGTTCCAGAGTTTACCAGTGTAAGGGATGAAAAAGTGAAGATACTGGTTAACTCTTGCATTAGGAAGATGGACAGATTAAGGATGAGAAGAAATAGAAAGTCTTGTGCAGCGAGGCCGCGGGAGGGGGGGAGGCATGCAGTTAGCAAGAGCAGTCAGCATGAAAATAGCGGTAGAAGATAGATAAAGATGCAACATTGCGGCAGTGACTTAAATAATCAAGAAAGTCAGTTAGAGGAGAGTTGATGAGGCGAAAAGCTTTAGACTCCACCCTGTTTAAAATAGCTGTATGAGCCATACTCCATAAATGGGCGGATAAGGCCCCTGTACAGATCTTCTTGATTTTCTACCTTAATCTTGGTCATCCTCCTTTAGGGACTTCGGTGAAACCTTTGCTGTCGGCCTTGACATATCGAAAGCCTTCGATAGAGTCTGGCATAAATCTTTAATTTCTAAACTACCCTCCTACGGATTCTATCCGTAGGATAGCTTCTTTGCTGACCGTTCTATTGCTGCTGTAGTGGACGGTCAATGTTTTTCCCCTAAAACTATCAACACTGATGTTCCTCAGGGTTCTGTCCCCTTTCTATTATTCATCAATGATCTCCTAAATCTGACCCAATGCTATCCACTCATATGATGATGACACCACATTGTATTTTTCAACGTCGTACAACAGACGTCCAACCCAATAAGAATTAAGTGATTCAAGGCGAGATGCTATAGGACGCCTAACTTCTAAACTTTCTGATTGGGGCAGAGCAAACCTGGTTCTGTTCAATACCTCAAAATATCAATTTCTACAA
>JAPQNM010000043.1:22657701-22660201 GCA_029783475.1 Metacarcinus magister | reverse complement strand
GGTCTGCGAGCCCAATATAAGCTGCCACACACACACACACACACACGAGAGTTCACCCAGCCACCCCAGAGAGAGCACCTCCTCCCCGCTCTCTCGCTGGTCCACTTGCGGTCGAGTTCTCTCCCGCCATGGCCACTCCCAAGAGGCCCCCTGAGTACCCCGCCGACGACGACGGCTTCATCCCTGTGCGGAGGAAGCGTCAAAGGCGGAGGGATGCCCCTGAACCCCCTGCTGCTCAGGGCACTCCATCTTTTTGGAGGATCGCTGAGCACAAGAACCACGACAACCCATACTCGGTCATCAGGTGGCTGGAGGATGAGCTCAAGATCCCTCTCAAGGTGGAAGTCTCCCGCACGGGAGACTTTTTCATCAGAGGAGCGGACTGGAGCCACGCCACCACACTGCAGGAGGTAGCAGCCGGACAGCCGCGAGGCATCGTCCTGCTGCCGAAGGAGGTCACGCGTAAGTGTGTCCTTCAGGGTTACCCCACCGCCCTGCCCTTGGACCCGGTGAAGGAGCACCCTGCTGTTTTAACAGCTGAGCGGTGCACCCACAACGCCGGACATGGACGTCGCCTCCCCACCCGCCAAGTTCTGCTGACGCTGCGGGGACCTGTTCCCGCCTCGCTCGACCTTGGCTGCTTCGGGAGGTTCGACTGCAGGAAGTTCATTCCTGAGCCCGTCCGCTGCTTCCGGTGCCAGGCGTTTGGTCATTATCAACGCCAGTGCAGCCGGGAGAAGGACCTATGTGGAGTCTGCAGTGGGGACCACGCTTCAAGGGACTGCATCCGGCGCCTTCGCGGTGACGGTGAAAGGCCCTCCCCGTGCTGTCCCAACTGTGGTGACAGGCACCACGCCTGGAACCGCCGCTGCCCTGTACGACTCCAGAGGATCACTGGTGAACCATCACGGCTTCAACAGGTCGCCAGGAACCCATCACGGCAACGCGAGGCGAAGCCTCGCATACCACTACCACCGCAGCCTGCACCGCCTCCCACTCCCAGGGGTCAGCCGACGCCAGGGAGAAGTAGGCGACGCAAAAGAAGGATGAGGAGGAAGACAGCCCGGCAGGATCCACCACTCCCCCAGGAGGGGGAGGAGTCCAGCCGACCCCCCGTGAAGAAGACGTCTGCTGCTGGTGTGCCGCCTCCCCAGGTGGCTACCACCAGTACGGACGTCGTAAAGAACACTTTCACCTTCAGTGAGGCGGACTTGGTCCGCTTCCTGACCAACTACGCCTACCTGTACGAGCAGGAGCAGTGGGCCAAGCAGTAGCGGAGCTCGCACGAGCCTGCGCTGTCTGTAGCGCGGCGTGTGATTAGAGCCGACATGCGCCTTCCTGGGCTACTCCCTGTCGACAGGCCACTGCAATACATGCCTCGATTCCCTGGCTACAATGAACTCGCGTGGATCAACTACGACGACATGGAGGATGACGAGAGCTAGGTGGACAACAGCCCTCCAACCGTTTAAGAGAACAAAATCAGCCACGGGTGGCTCACCATAAGCCGCTTTGTATACCAATAATTATTATTGTATTTATGTATTGTTATTATTATTGTAAATTTTCATGTTTATTTTTCTTGTATATGTTATGTTTCTGGTATCAATAAACTTTAAACAACAACAAACAACAAAACACACACTAGGTCAGTCAACCATCAGCCAACCGTGAGTCTACCTGCAGGCTACCACCACAGCTCACGTCGGGGAGCCAAGCCTCATGGCTCCCCTCACACGTCATTCACCATCTCCAGGCTCTCTGTCAACTCTACAAGCTACTTGTGTGTACAACCAACTCGTGCAGCAATAAACTAACAAAACCAAGTCAGGGTGTTGTTCCAATCCTTACGTAGCCGACAACCTCCGCTACAATTGGTGACCCCGGAGTGACTCTCGAACACTCATGACAAAACCAAACAATGGAACAACACCGCCGCCCGCCGCCTGCTGCCTCACGTCCACGTGCTTCACATCCCAGCATGGTATGTAGCGGCCCACCTGAAGCCCTGCTGCTTCCCGTGTCGCTTCCGCTGACGGTGCCCCAGCCGCCTGGAGCCCTGCCGCGCCCGCTGCCGCTCACGCAAGCGGCCCGCCAGGAGCCCTGCCGCGCCCGCTGCCCTGCTGCGCCCGCTGCCGCTCACACAAGCGGCCCGCCAGGAGCCTGCCGCGCCCGCTGCCGCTCACACAAGCGGCCCGCCAGGAGCCCTGCCACGCCTGCTGCTCCTCGCCCACGCGGCCCGTCCGGAGTCCTGCCGTGACTGCTGTCCTGCAGTCGCCGCCAACGCTGCCAGCACAGAGCCGTAACCACCGCCCTTGCTGTCCTGCAGTCGCCGCCCGACGTCAACATACACGCCCACGCTGCCCCAGCACAGAGACGTAACCACCGCCCTTGCTGCCAGCATGGAGCCGTCATCCAACCCTCGTACATGTATGTAGCTGCACCCGCGTCGTCACTGCTTCTCCTGCCGCTCCTCACGCATCCTCCACGGAGCCTCGCA
>JAPQNM010000043.1:22647701-22650201 GCA_029783475.1 Metacarcinus magister | reverse complement strand
TCTCTCTCTCTCTCTCTCTCTCTCTCTCTCTCTCTCTCTCTCTCTCTCTCTCTCTCTCTCTCTCTCTCTCTCTCTCTCTCTCTCTCTCTCCCCCTCCCCCTCCCCCTTGCAGTCATTCCGTTATTTGATTTTATATATTTACTCTTTGTTTTATTACTTTGTTCTTTCCTCGTCTTCATTCGAATTTTTTAATACTCTGTTGATATTTCGTTCGGTGCTCCGTTTCCTATGAGCGAAGAGTTACATTGTTTGCTTGTCGTAATGCCTTCCTTTCAGTTTCTTTTATTTTCCCTTCTGATTAATTTCTTTCTAAAATGTATTCTTGATGACAATTAATGAGTTAGATTTTTATACGTTGTTTTATTTTCTTTGTTTTTTTTTCTAGGTTAGTGTGAAAATATTATAAATCGTTGTAAGGATGACAGTCAAGTAAGCTTTATTCGATGTCTAGGACTAGTAGGTCGTCTTAATGGATATCAGTTACGGTAAACTTCGTATAGTATTTGTAAACAGATACGTAGTTATGAGGATGATATGCAGGTCAAAAATAAATCAAGTGTTATGATTATTATTATTGAAAACTATCATCCATATCCGTACTGTTTACTATTTCAATTTTGTTGATATTTCCTCGAGATCAAAAGTAAAAATCTCAATAAATACGACGATGAATATATAACAAAATCTTTTTCATCCATTTTTATTCAGTGTGGATTTTTATACAAACTAAAAGAACTAACCAAGTGAATAAATATCATGGTGATTGTTATCTATATGCTCCCAGTAGTCTCCAGGCTGTGGTGGAGTGTGCTGCCATTGCTTGGGCTACTGATTGTATTACAGGATGACGAGGGTACAGATCATATACCCTCCAAATCCTCTCCTATCTCTAGGCGAGTATTAGGGGGTGTGTGCTCATAATCTCTCTCTCTCTCTCTCTCTCTCTCTCTCTCTCTCTCTCTCTCTCTCTCTCTCTCTCTCTCTCTCTCTCTCTCTCTCTCTCCTCTCTCTCTCTCTCTCTCTCTCTCTCTCTCTCTCTCTCTCTCTCTCTCTCTCTCTCTCTCTCTCTCTCTCTCTCTCTCTCTCTCTCTCTCTCTCTCCTCTCTCTCTCTCTCTCTCTCTCTCTCTCTCTCTCTCTCTCTCTCTCTCTCTCTCTCTCTCTCTCTCTCTCTCTCTCTCTCTCTCTCTCTCTCTCTCTCTCTCTCTCTCTCTCTCTCTTCATTGAGTAACATTTAATGGATTCTTCCTTTTCTGTTCTTGCCCACCCGCAGTATTTTACAACTTGTTAGAAATAAGAAAGCAATGAAAAACAAAAAAAATTACACGTGAAGGAATTTTGTTCTATAAAGAGGAAAGCTTTGTATGTAGCTAATGCAAAGTTACGACTTCTAGGAAATACACAAGAAAATGAGAGCCAATTAGATAAATGGTCTTAGAAACAAATTTGTAAATACTAAATACTCATAAGATATACTCAAACTTATGCATGTCCGACTCGAATCATTTAGTGCTTCAAATAAGAATCTTCAGAATCTTAAAAAATGCTTCGATTCACCAGAGTGAACCATTTCATTGCAGCTCGTTCCAAACCGCCAGCTGGAGATGACTTAGAGAGTTTGTCGGCTGGCACAGAGGAAAAGAAGGAAGAGGATGAGGAGTACAAGGAGGACATTCCTGAGGTACCCCCAAGCTTCAGCTCTAGTGGTCAAGAATTCAAGGTTGAAGTTGGAGGAGACATCACTTTCCCCTGCCAAGTGGAGAACAAAGGTGAGTGTGGTGTTGGGAAGTTTATTATTTGTTGGAGATGTTTAATGATAATTGGGAAGTGTATTGGATGTTTGAGAAAGTTTACTAGGTGTTCAAGGAAGTTTACTGGTCGTTGTGGAAGTTAAATGAGTTGGGAAGTTTATTGGGCATTAGGTAAGTTTTCTGGGTAGGTAATTTATTTATTTATTTTTTTTTTTACCCGTGGCGCCGGTAGGCTTCATAGAGGCCCTAGATGGTTGGCCTCCACCCGTTAGTAGCGCGGGTTAGATTTTTTAAGTGACGCCTCGTTTCTTATTGAGAGGCTCATGCTGTCAGCGGAAGCTCCTCGCGCATATAGCATTGCAGTCCCGGTGAGGATAGTGTTATGGCAGCATGTGGGTGATCTTAGGCCACTCGGCGGTAGTATCAAAGAAAAGTGGCCAGCACGTGCAGGGGCTCGAATGCGGGACCCTGAGCTGGTATGCCCGACCACCAGCCACTTGGCCACCGCCTCCCCAAATGGGTATGTGTAGAAGTTTACTGTGTTTTAGAAGTTTACTGTGTTGTGGAAATGTACGGTGTTAGTGAGGTTTATTGGGTGTTGGGGAAGTTCACTGTGTGTTGGGGAAGTCGGTTGAGTGTTGGAATGTTACGGGGTGTTGGGGAATTTATTGAATGTAGAAAATTACTTGAAGAAATTGACCGAGAGTTAGAAGATAGCTGGGTGTTGGAGAAGCTTATCGGGTGCTGGAAA
>JAPQNM010000043.1:22590201-22640201 GCA_029783475.1 Metacarcinus magister | reverse complement strand
ACGTTGCCAACTATGTAGTTGAGGTGTTGTCTGAGTATTCTGAGGCAAGTGAAGGTCAAGTTGTTATATATTATATAATCATGGGTGCAAGCCGTTGGGAGAGACTTTTGCATACATGTGATGATGAAAGGGTATGGAAGGTCATTCACTTTTAATTAATGGTAAGTTCCAGGATGGAGGTACTGATAACCCCCACTGATGACTAATTCAAAATTTTCAATGAAAATTTAATTATCCTGATTTACAAGATGATTTCGATGGACATTTTGATTTCCATCACAACATTTCAATTTTAGATGTTCGTTTTACTACCGATGAATAAACATTACAGATTAAGAGAATTAATTCAGACAAAGCAGGTGGTCCTGATGGAATCTCAACTGATGTGTTCAAGTTACTCCCAGTTAAATGGTTAATTATTCTAACTACATTATTCAATTATGTCTTTAGGGGAGGCGGTGGCCTAGTGGCTAGCGGTCGGGCATACCAGCTCAGGGTCCCGAGTTCGAGCCCCGGCACGTGCTGGCCACTTTTCTTTGCCAATACCACCGAGTGGCCTAAGATCACCCACATGCTGCCGTAACACTATCCTCGACGGGACTGCAAAGCTATATGCTCGAGGAGCTTCCGCTGGAAGCATGAGCCTCTCTATATGAAACGAGGCGTCACTTAAAAAATCTAACTAGCGGGCGGAGGCCGACCATCTAAGGCCTCCATTAAGCTTACCGGTACCACGGGTACAGAATAAAACAATAATAATGTTACGGCACACCCCCCTTTTTCACTTCCCTCCAAGGCAGGGTGTCGCCAAACACGTTAACTCTCCTTACCTGAGGTAACGCCCTCCTGGGACTCGTGTAGCGGGGGTTGGCGAGACGGGAAAAGGGGTGTTTTTTAACACAAATCACACACAGACAACACTATTCCTTTCCTGGTATATTTACAAACAACACGCTTACAGGGTACAGCACAATAGTACAGACTCAGGGCACAGAGTTCCCCACAAGAGGCTCACCCAGAACACACACAGCCTCCACAAGTCCACACACAGCAACCTCCACAAGTCCATGCACTCCCTTAGTGAGGACAGGGCCTAAGGAAGCCAGGGATGCCATTTCTCCGGCCACCCTGTCCTCTTCCATCCAAGGCCCTGCCCTCCACTCGCCCAGGAGTCCGCCTTGTACCGCTGTGTCCCTCTGTCTCTGTCTCTCTCACACTCCTCACTCTCTCACTCCCTCGCTCCTTCTCCTTCCAACAACCAGCCACGTCTCTCAAACACACCCCACCACGACTGCGTATCGCTGAAAACACAGATACGTAGGTCGCCTTATCTCTGACACATGTCAACTCTCACACGGACCCCTACATCCCCAGGGAGGCCTGAGTGACCCACCGCTCCCTGCCTCTACACAACTACACTTACAATAACTATTTACACAACACTATTTACATGCTAAATGCGTCGCCGCAACAATAATAATAATAATGAAAACTTCTACTAGTTATCCTGTGAGTACAACGAAGTTTTTTGTTTGTCATCTTTAAAAAAGGCAACAGGAAGATAGTAAGAATTTACCGCAGGATCTCTGACTTAGTGTTGTGTGCAAGGCTATATAACTGGTTTATTCCATAAAGAGAACAATCAGGAGCTCAGAAGGTACGTGGGTGTACAGAGCATCTAATTATTATGCGCCTGTTAACAGACTATCCAAAGAAGAAGAAAACATTAACTTTCGTAGATTTTTTTTAAGGCTTATGACCTATACTATTATATTAGAGTTGAATAATTCAGCAAATGGTCATATAATATTGATATCAGAACGAAATGAATGGTGACTACAGGGTCAATTCACCGGCTTTGATTTAAAGCAGGTAAGATCGTTTGAACATCTGGCAGCAGTCTGAGAGTTGTCGGAGACTCCTGATTGTTAATCACATTTACTCTGAGTAATTGTGATTTCCATTAATATGCTGAGTGGAATGAACCAGTGATTTTTTTTTTAATGTGACGAGTTCCACGTGTGACATTAAAACTAATAATAACCATGGAAAACTTAGAGATTGAATATCATCTTTCCCTGTGTGAAGGTGATCAGTGCGGGAAGAAGGAGACAGAGTTGATGGCAGCAACACAACATGTTTTAAGTGCCGGCAATGGCACTACATACTTTTGGTGATCGATGGTGGTACAACGTATGGTTGGTATTGTATATATTTGGTGGACAACTGGTGGCATTAAATTATCATTATTACTATTATTATTATTATTCAGTATCAATATCATTATAATAATAATAATGATAATAATAATTATTATCATTATTACCATAATAATAATTATTATTATTATCATTACTACTATTATTATTATTACCATCATTATTTGTACGTTTTATGTTTGTTCATCTCCATTGTTCTCCCAGTGAACTTGATTTAATTGTCTTTTTTATAATGTTGTTGCAGACGTATAATTTCTACTGTTTGTTGTATTGCCTTTGCTTCTTTATTTTACCGTGGTTTTATTTTTTGCATGTTTGCTGCTATGAGTTTTATATTCCTAGGTTTATTATTGATTTTATCGTTTATCCTTATTTTGGCAACTTATTCACTCTTCTTCTCAAATGGCCAGTTGTTGAAGGATATTTAGGATTGATAGCTACCTTAATATTATTTATAATTCATATTGTCAATCTTCCATACACCCAGCTCTAATGTGCCTAACTCAACAGGAAACTCAAGCCTTGTCTACGACTGGGCACATTAGCGTTTACTTTATATTTTACGAGTGACTCCCTCCAAATTTTTTTCCAATTGCACGAATCACCCCCGTTTTTCCTCCCCCTTGCTATCCCGTTAACAGAAGAGGTACTTTGTTTGCGAGGGGAGGAAAGGGGTTAGTTAACAAAGCGTGCAGCCTGGGACATGGTGGTAACACTGCATCAGTTGACTCACAATGGCAGACAATCAAATACCGGTGTTATAATGGCGAATATTTGTCACAAAATGGGATAAAGGGAGGTCTTATCACGTAAACAGATATCCGTCACATACTGTATCTTTATCTATTACATTGTTTATATCTCATACTTTTCAGTATTTTGAATATTGAACTGGCTCAGTAAGTTATAATTTACCGCAATGCCGAACTTAGAAAGTTTTACACTTTTATGTGAGAGCGTGATAACCTTACCCTCTGCGGAAAACTGTCGTCTCCAGTTATAAAAGGTTTAGTTTGGTTAATTTTAAAAGTAATCGAAAAAGCAAGCTTGCTGATTATGAATAGCTGGCCGTCGCGAGGTTGCGACGTGAGGCACAGGGCAAATTAAGAAATTTTACTCAATGTAAGTGCATTTTGAGATGATAGCCTCCAAACACGAAAACAGAGTATTCAATGAGAGTCAAATGATGGACTGTAGCTATAAAATTTCAAATACTGATAATGCTGCGAATATTGTTTATTAGGAACCTCCGTGACTTCCGGCTTCCACACTGCCTGTTTGCCTCCCATTCTCCCTCATTCTCGGAGCAGCTCACACAATTCCTGTGATGCCTCTAACCTGGTCCTCGTTTGCAGGTGCGGCGTGTCAGCCCAGTGGTGCAGCGCGTGACCCATGGTTCCAGCTTGACTATGGAATGCTTGGCAGATGGCAATCCTCCTGCTGCCATCAGCTGGAGCAGGCAACAAGGACGCCTCCCATCCGGCGCTCAGGCTGAGGAGGTGATGATGGCAGGGTGTTGTGTTGTGTTGTGTGTGTGTGTGTGTGTGTGTGTGTGTGTGAGAGAGAGAGAGAGAGAGAGAGAGAGAGAGAGAGAGAGAGAGAGAGAGAGAGAGAGAGAGAGAGAGAGAGAGAGAGAGAGAGAGAGAGAGAGAGATAGAGAGAGAGAGAGAGAGAGAGAGAGAGAGAGAGAGGAGAGAGAGAGAGAGAGAGAGAGAGAGAGAGAGAGAGAGAGAGAGAGAGAGAGAGAGAGAGGAGAGAGAGAGAGAGAGAGAGAGAGAGAGAGAAACACAAAAGGAAGAACAGACAACAACAGTCTTATTGGACCTAACGAGGCTGTCCGTGTGGCTACACTCTACTACTACATTATCTAATTTATAGAAACAAAAGGACAGCAAAGTGGAATTGAAAGAGAGAAAGAATGAGAGGAATCTATCTAGGAATTTTTGGACAATAGGAGCAGAAGTCATGAAATTTCTAACCTCTTCTCATTATACTTAATACTTTTTCTCCATGTAAATTGTTCTGCTTCCCCACATGGACTCCCTTGGTCCTTGTTAACTCACTGTCACACCCCACAGGGCCAAAGCATTAGCTTACAGAATGTGGATCGCCATGTGGAAGGAACCTACGTCTGCACTGCCTCTAATGGGGTGGGACGTCCCTCCTCCTCCACCATGACCATCCATGTGGAGTACCCACCAGAGGTCTCCACTAAACAGGTATCAATACAAGTAATACTGTTACTTTTTTATATCTTTCTGTTGTCATTAGGAAGCCAAATTAACGGTCTTCATAGTTGCACAGTGCATTTTTTATTTATTTTCAGTTACTTACAGCAAAATTCCAATCCTTTGCTCTTACTTTTTTAATCTCATTATTCTTCCCTTTCTTATCATCTACATATAATTTACCGTTGCTGATTTCCTTACTAAATATCTCTATCAGTTTTATATTTCTTTGTCCATGTGCCTCTTCCTGCTTATCTCTATTTTCTTCTCTGCTTACTTTTATTTTCCTGCACCTTTCTCATTTATTCACTTCTCATCCATCATCCAATATCCATCTTTTCACCCTATCCCATAGGATCTGACTAATTTGGACAAAATGTTTTCTTCGCATATTTTTTTCATCTCTACAGATTATTTATGTTTATTTTTCTTTCGCAATCTTGTATTGGTGGTTACGTGATACATTTTGTCAGAACCATAATGGAAATATCAGGACCACAATGGAAATAAGTCTATGGATTTTCTTGTGTTATCCTGGGAAGTGCTTTTTGTACCTGCACATTGGCTGTGATGTATGATCTTGTATATCTTCCAAATAAAACAATCAATCAATAAAAGAACAATTGTTCTCGTTTTAAGTTTATTAACAAGAGCACAGAATATGATTGGGGAGATATAGAGGTTTTCTCAGATGAGAACGGAGAGCTGACTGGCGTCGTGCGATGAGCGGGAATGCCAGTGGCATATATCTTGGCGCCAACTGACAAGTAGGCGGTAAATTCAAATAATACATAGTGTAAACCATTACACTAGATAACGCAATGTGTAACCCTTTACAATCTTATTTTTCCTTATCGTTACATTTTTCCTATATTTTTATTTCTCCACAATGTACAGTACTTTTTCATACAAAACGATACTATTGTTAAATGAATGGTCCATGTTATACCAATAATGTGCTATAAAAACTACATACCTTATAGGAAAATAGATTATGTTCGATGAAGCTGTAAAAGATAATCCTCAAATTTCAGATAACAATTTTTTGATGTTATATGTCACGGGGAAAAAACTGGAAGGTTGATATTGTATGTTTATACTACTAAGTAGAGTGTTGAGTGAGTGTTTTTATACACTACTGCTCATCTGCTACACTCACTCTCTACTCTATGCTCCGGTACACTCGGGCGTGAATATAACTCTATGAATACCTAGTGTGAGATAAACCCCTTTACACAAGGTTTAAACACTTCTCACACACTTACCTTCTCCCAGTTTTTCACCCTGCGTTTACATAAAGGTACTAAGGTTGGACTTCATAAAGAGAGACACAGTTCAAAGCTTACGTTATTTTATTAAATATATACAGGAGAAACACACAACCTAACTGAAAGGCCTAGCTATCGTGAGGTTAACGTGAGGTTAACGTGAGGTTAACGGAGACGCGTCTCGGCACGTGTTACAGCCTACCACGAGGTAACCAACCTTATGCTCCTGAGAGTTTGGAGACGACTCGGTCCTTCGGCTGGTCGACAATCTGTAGGAGCTGCGATGCCGCGTGGGTTCTCCTTCGACTGCTCCTCTCCCGTGGCCACTTCCTTGGCTGCAGCTTTCGATGCCATACGTGGTCCTGGTCCAGGAGCCCGTCCTGGTCCCACGTCCTTACGCCAGCCTGCGAACAGAGAGAGTGGGACGCTGCTCTCTCCCTCTGTCCTCGCCCGACCTAATACGACCCGTAGCTCCTCCCCTCTCTCGGAACAAGGGAAAGCGGCCAACCTCAACAGAGGCTGCTAATCTCTACTGGAATTTTCTGGCTCCGAAGCAGGTGCGGCCAGCACCAACTGACAAAGGGTTGTGGGCGCCTACACCACATAGAAACCAACACATATGAAGCTAGTTTCTATCACATTATGAATAGATTTATGGCCTTAAGCGGCGGCATCCATATTTGAGACTATGACCCCGAGTTCTGTTGCCAAAAGCAGGATTTGGTTACAGGAGAGCTTGTGCAGCGCGCTTGTGGCAAATCTAGGCAGCGGACATTTGAGGATTAGAGCACAGGGATAACGTGCCAGTAGCAGTGTGTTTCCCATTGAGAGCGGAAGTCTGCCACTCTGCATCTCCATGGCTGAGAACTATTGTTTCCACCATGTTTTCCCTTTCTTTCTTGACACTATCTTCTTTTTTCTTTTTGCACAACATAGCCCCACAATGTTCCAACCAATTATCTTTTACATCGCTGCTGTGCCGTCGTCTATGTTCCAGCAGCTCGACTGCAACCAGCGTGACACTTACCGGTCACAACATCACTCTCTGTCTCAGACAGGGCACGGATAACAATCCCTAATGTGGACGCAATGTTACTAGGTGGATAAGTATAATTTGGATCATCATAATCACCCACTGGAAGCGCCTTCCGTACTATATGAATCGTGCTGTTCCAAAGCGTATGGTATGCGAAGGTATTGTACATTCATTAATGATTTTCTTCCATCTTTAATTTTGCTACACCTTTTACACCAGTTTCTACACCTCTCACATGCATCTTCATATGCTCAACCTCTCTTTTCTTGAAGGCACTGCTCCACTTGGGTGAGGGAGATGAAGCACAGTTGGTATGTGTGGTCCACGGTCACCCAACTCCAGCCGTAACTTGGACAAGGGATGGTCGGCCCCTCAACCCCAGCTCACGTATAGTCCCGTACCACAACCTTCACCATCACAGCCTCACCATCAACCCTGTACAGGAGGAGGACTTTGGGGACTACACATGCTCCGCTCAGAATTCTTTGGGTCAAGGAGAGAGTACACTGCGGCTGTCAGGTGTGTCAGATACCTGTGCTGTGTTTTTGGTGTTGACAAATAAGATTGATGAGAGATAATTATATATTGGCATGTATCATAGCATGCAATACATGATGTATAGTTTTGTATTTTGTTGTATAGAGGAATGCGGATTATTTGTCACTCAATGGAAAACTGCTTGTTTTGGTTACTTGGATTTTATTGTTGATTGAGTTTTGATTCAAGTAACGCGTTTTGTACTGGCAACAGTGATTAATAATTTGGCACATGAGATTGATCATATGGTTGGATAGTAGTGCATGGACTGGCAGTGCAACTGTGCCAGATTTAGTACCGTACTATCCAGGAAGTCTGACGTAAAGGTGTGTAAGAACGTGCTGCTAGTAGCGTGCGCAACTATAGTCAAACCAGTCTTACTTGAGCTTCTCGGTGTGGCTGTGGGATTCCCGCATTTCTGTCACGTTCACCGATTACAGGCCGATGATGACCTCTCCCATATAATGTTACGTTAACTAGCTTTAAACTATGTATTTTTATGATACGAATGCATGGATTTTTTAATGGCTTGCGATTTGAGGGTAAAACAACGACTTTGTATACTCTCCATTACATTTGTACACGTAGCTCATATGACGTTGCCGCCCCAATGTCCTTGACACGGAGCGTGCCCACCAGCCCCATCCGGTCATTTCAGATCACTCGCCTGCCACGAAAAGTTCAGCTGCATCGCACTCATGTTCTGCACAGCCATACAGAAAAAGTTATTTACAACGTAAATAAGTGTTGTTATTTTTTTTTGGTGATCTGACATCACTCTCGGATGTGGCTAATCTAGCCACATCCGAGAGTTCAAGTAAGACTGGTTTAACAGTAGCATTACTACAGGGGTAGCACCACTGCATTATCCAAAATACAACAGTTTCAATAGCAGAACTGCAGTTTTAGGTCATATAGGCCATACAGCAGTACTGCTATTATTTTCTGTACCCGTTTTTGGTTAGTCACGTCAAGTGACGTGTTTTTGTGTTAATTTTCTTAGATTAATCTCGTCATATAATGTTTTACGAAAACTCAATTCCGTGACATTGAAATGCCTCTAGTGACCTATAATTATGTCTTTGTAAGTGTCAGGCATATTCCCTCAAGTAGCCGGCCTTTGAGTGACAGTTTTGCATACCCAGTGTTTGATTCTTCACCATAGCGAGCAGGCGTCGCCGCGGCACGCTTTCTGCTGATCAAATTCAGTCCTTCAGAATTCAGCTCCTGTGTCGATGAGTAGCTTGTTCCTGGAGAATGGATGGTAGAGGTAGAGCAGCGCTGACGAAGCATGGCGAACACTATGCGCCTTTAGTGGTCGCCGTTGTTGTTTAAAGACTTTTTAAAACTGCTTGGCGGGTTGTACTTGAATGCATCTTTCCCAAACTTTTGATGGTAATAGCAGAAGCCAAGCTTGTTTCTTGAGTGGCTGGTAGATCTTGATCGTCGCTGGTAACGGTAGGGAGTTGTAGAACGGCGACGTGAGCATTCTTCGTTGAACTTTTTCTGAATGGCGCTGACTTGGAGTGTGAGCTTTGCTACAAAGTCGGCGATTTGCTAAGTGTCCTGTTTTGCACTGATGCTTGCGATAGAAGACGAGTTGTTCACGGGAAGAGTCGCCATAAACTCGTCGGCAAGTTCGGCAACTTCATCGAGCGCAAGTTTGTTCTTAACACTGAAAAGGTTGCGTTGGATGGTGGGCGGCAGCCGTTGGTAGAAGAGTTGGATTCTTGGTCGAAAGACGTGTAGTACTTGTCTCCGAGTAAGTTCTTCATACGTCGTAGCAGGTCTGAAGGCTTCTCATTGCCAAGTTCTTCTTTGGAAAGAAGCCCCTGAAGACGTGCAGCTACTGAAGATTCCAAAAGGGTCAAAATTGCAGTCTTGAGGTCTTCGGTGGGAGTGCCAGAGGTAACAGCGTTGCCGATGACGTCAGAGACTTGCGTTAGCACATTCGGTGGCAGAAGAGCTGTAGCGTTGGAGAACTTTGTAAGGCTTGCAGTCCAAGATAGAAAACCACATGGATGGGTCCTGGCTGCAGAATGGAGGTGCACGGAAGGCGATGTTAGCAGTCATGGTTTTGTCGTCGTCGTCAGACATGGCGGCTAGTAATGCTGTTGACGGTGGTGGTCACTGCTCCTGGCGGGGATGGCAACGGTGGCGTCGGCGAGTGCTGAAGGCGGCGCCTGGCGGCAGGAGGCGACGCCGGGCGGCAGGAGGCGACGCCGGGCGGCAGGAGGCAACGCCGGGCGGCAGGTGGCGACGCCGGGCGGCAGGAGGCGAGGCCAGGCGGCAGGAGGCGAGGCTGGGCAGCAGAAGGCGACGCCGGGCGGCAGGAGGCGAGGCCGGGCGGTAGGAGGCAACGCTGGGTGGCAGGAGGCGACGCCGGACGGCAGGACGCGGCACCAGGCTTATTGGCAGCAGCTGGGGCGGTGGCTGGGGCTGTGACTGGGACAGCAACTGGAGCAGCAACTGTTAGGCTGCTGGGCTGCTGAAGCTGCTAACGCTAGACTGGCTTCCGTTTTCCCTGGCTTGACAGCGATACGACTAGCAGTCTGGTCACACTCACAAGTAGAACCACTCGCCAATTCCGCTAGCGGAATCAGCTTTTCAGATTCAGATTCATTTGTTTATTGCCATAAAATTGATATACATTTTCACAAATTACCTTTAGTCAGAGAAGTCATTCTTGGGTGACTCTGAATGAGCTGGTTCCTTATGTCCTCAAACAGCCTCCTCTTCAGTGTCTTCTTGGGATAGTGGGGATGTTTTATGTTCCAAAGAGCTTCATGCTCACGAACTTTTTCCATGAGACTTATATTAGCGTCATGGGACTAATGAATTGAACTATTCATGTTTTCGGCATTTGTAGAAAAGGTTTGTTTTGGTGGCGTTCCATCTATGTCATGCGAGAAGTAAATGCTATATTTGCATCGAATTAAAATTTATATTTGGGTGTTTTCTTGTATTGTCGTCTATCCAATTTTTCTGATACTCATAGAACGTCATTAAAAAAAGAAGTGCAATATTTTTTTTCGTTGCATATATACTGAATAAACGATAGTTTCCTAGTACCTACATTCGTCTACCGCTAGCGCTAGCAAAACATGCCAGTAAAGACCGTTCTGACCGCTAGCTCAGTGCAGCGAGAATCAGTAGCCAATGCAGCGCAAATGGCTGGCCAATCCAGCCATATCGCTAGATCAAGCAATATGAGAAGCTAGTGTGATCGCGCCTTGAGCTGCTCGACCATTCGGGGGAAAGGCTAGTTAACACCATGAAGCTTGGTGATAGCGGCGCCTTCGGCCTTTAAATATACCTGGTGTTTGAGTCACTCCAGGGTTACCAATTGTTGCTTTATTGTATCATAATGGATTTGGTGTTACTGACACAAAAGGACATGTCCGCGATGTTGCCTTCTCTTAAGGTCAGTGGCAAACCTTGTGACACAAGGCAGTAATAAATCCTTTAAGCCATAAACCCGTATCATGGATAGATGTAATAAGGCAAACAATTGATATTTCTCTTTGTTTATAGTATAATGTTGTTTGCTGTCGTGCCCCGAAGAGGGAACACACGGGCTAGCAGTAGAGCCCGTCGGAGTAATCTTGTTGTTAGCTGAGTGACAGGTGATGGTGGCGGACTCTGGTTAGTCAACACCAACACCACAACGTAAGCGGTTATGTGTGTTGTTAGCAGAGTTTCGGGAGTGCGCGTGTGTGGCCACCGTGCCCCCAGGCGAGGGGACACTCGGGCGCACACAACACACACACACACACGGGAATCTGGGCGCGGATCCATGTATATTATAAATATTCTCATGTATAAATAAAATGATTACTAAGTACCTATGTTCATTTACAAGGTTTTTATAGTACCAAAATTATGAGAATGAACATACGTACATTGATGAAAATTATATAGAGGCTAAACATGAAAAAATACAATAATATGGTGTAACAAAATTCATGTAATACAAAAATATTGAAAAATTACAATATTGGTAGTGATACATAAATGCGTGAGCGTAGGATGTAGGAAAAATAAAAGGAAAACTGAAGTGAGAAGGGACACTAAATAAAACGCGCTGCTACAGGTGATTGATTGAATTTGTGACACTCATTCATAAGACTACTTAATTTTTTTGGTGGAATATCACCATCCTGGAATTAACTGTAAAGGAATCAAATCGCTACTTCTCTTTTAAGCAAGGTGGTAAAGAGTTGAATGTTCATTCACATGAGCACCAATGGTATGCCATAATTCTTTGATAGTCTCCTAAGATATCAATCGAAACGGTTTGCAAGTTTTGTCGTGACACGGGATATGATGGAAGACAGTAGCTGCTAAAACTTTCTCTATGCAATTATTCATTTATTCATCTCATATGTTGCTGATACGTATTCTTATGATTACTCTCTCTGGATTTCATATAATTATTTAATTATAACTGGGTTTGCTAGTGAGACTTATCTTAGTAAACCATTCCATATATATATATATATATATATATATATATATATATATATATATATATATATGTCATGCGGGGGGGGGAGGGGTTACGCGATAAGATTATTATTATTATTATTGTTATTCTAATGTTTATATTACTACCTCCCGGTCATGCTCTGGGGTTTAATTGTTGGTATATGCGGGTCTTAGGTAAGTTGCTGCCACTACCTATTTTGAGGGAAATAGGAACCCTTTCGAAATTGGCCACTGGTCGTTGTTGTTGTAATTTTGGTTGTAATAAATCTTAGCTACGAGGAGTCACTCTGGTTACCACTGGGAAGACATATGTCACTAATGAAATCACTTCTAATTTTGTATAATTATTATTTGCCAAAAGAGAAAAACTTAATTTTCATATCAGTGTGTAGTATTTGATTACAACCTTTTCTCCACCAGTTAACATGTAGTGCGATTAATCATTTGCAAGACCAACAAGAATAAAACAAAGAGCACAAAAAAAAGACAACAAATCAATAATTGTTGGATATATGAGAACACTGAATTTCACAAACCTGCAGATGTTATGGGGGTGAGACACTGACTGAGAGACAAGGGAAGGCGGGAGACACAGGGTGACGTCTCTTGGGGTAGCTTACTAAGATTTTTCTTAGAATTGATTGCTATAATTACAGATTATTGAGATATGAGATTATTACTAGTTTATACAGAATTAATTATGGTATAGAAAAAGTGTTATTAGTTAGGCTAATGAATTTGATTTCAAATACTACATGAGAGAATTTTTGATCACTTGATAGCTCAGCTGAAATTTGGCGCGAAGACTCTGTGTTTGGTAAACTTAATAATATGTTGCATCATCTTTTGTCTTATTAAACTTATGAAGGAAAAACTAGTTAAATTAATTACTTCAAGATATAGAGTTTGATTTTAATTGGAAATGAATGTTAATCAAGCGAATATAAGGAAATAATTTTCTTTTCATAGAAAACTGATTTAAGGGATGGGACTGTACAAGACTTGAAGATTTCGGGCATTACATATATATATATATATATATATATATATATATATATATATATATATATATATATATATATGGAGTAGGCAGTAGACACCTGCCGCCCTGTGAAATACTCCAGGAGAGGTACTTACGGGGATGTAGGCGGTGCTGCAAACTGAATGATTCCCCTAGACCTATCTTCCCGGTTCCCTTAGTGTCTCACTTACACAAGAGAATAGCTGCAGCCTGCCCTTAAAAGACAGCTTCTACTTTTACTCACATAACACTACATGCACCTTACACTTTTACATTCTTTGACTCAAAATGTATTAAAATGGCTTCACCATGCCCAGCTTCAGAGTCCCCATCTGGGGAAGGGACCACAAATGTCCCCAGTTCGGATTATCCCTCTGCTGACGATCTTGGGTGTCTTGACACTTTCTCTAATACTTTTTTCTATTGATTTCTGCAACATTCATAGCCTAAGATATAATATCCACTCTGTGGAACACCATCTCTCCTCCAATAAACCTCTTCTTGTCTTCCTAACTGAAAAAACAGTTGTCTGTGGGTTACGGATACTAACAGCAGCCCCTTTACTGTTCCCTCCTACATTCTCTATCCTAATTTTCAATCCAAAGCTGACTGTTCCGTATTTGCGCGTAACAACATTACTTGCTCCCGTACTCACAATCTTGAATTTTCTGAATTTTCTATCATCTGTCTAAAACTTCCATGTCACTTTCTAACTAAATTAATCTGTGCTGTATATTTCTCATCTAAATCCTCTGACTATGTAAAATTTTCTGACTATTTTACTTCCAAAGTGGAGTACATCCTATCTCACTTTCCTTCATCTGAGATTTCCGTTCTTTGGGATTTCAGTGTTCACCACCAGCTCAAGATTTCATTCTCTTTCACTTACCAATCTGATGAAGAAGCCTTCAACGTTGCTATCCTCCACGATCTAGAGAAGCTGGTACAGTTCCATACCCGTAACCCTGACCACCTTAGAGACACGCCCAACATTCTCCGTTGGGCTCCTCCGATCACAATCTTATTTCCGTTACCTGTTCGATCACTCAAGAGCAGCCTTAGGACCCGCTTTAGCGGAGGTGCTTCTAGCATTTCAACTCTGCTAAGTGGGATCACCTAAGACAGTAATATTCAGATTTTCCTTGGGATGATTATTGCTTCCATGTCAGAGATCTTTCTCTTTGTGCCGAGCGCATAACAGAGGTGATTGTCTCTGTCATAGAACTATACATTCCTCATACTTTCTCTAATACTAAAGATAAAAAGCCCTGGATTAACTCGGCTTGTTTTCGTGCTGTCAAAAGATAGAGAAGCGGCTCAGAAACGGTACCATACCCATCCATCTGCTGAAACTCATGCCCTTTATATTTCTGCTCGTAATTATAGCAAATCTATTCATCAACTTAATAGAACTTCTTTCATTAACAGAAAATGTCAAAATCTTTCAAATTTTAACTCCTCTCGTGATTTCTAGCATCTAGCCAATAATATTTCCAACAATTTCATTTCCTCATCTTTCCCTCCTTTACTTCAACCAGATGGCTCCACAGCTGCCTCTTCATTCTCTAAAGCTAAAATCTTTGCTCAACCTTTTACTATCAACTCTACTTTGGATGATATTGGGCATATTCTTCCTAATCCTCCACCCTCTGACTATTTCATCCAAAAAATAAAATTCTTCATTATGGTGTTTTCCATGCCCTCTCTGGCCTTGATTCTTGGAAGGTTTTCTATCCGTTTTTCTGTACTTTCATCTCCAGTTTCCTTTCTGACCGTTCTATTGCTACTGTAGTGGACGGTCACTGTTCTTCTCTTAAAACTATCATCAGTGGTGTTCCTCATTGTTCTGTCCTATCACCCACTCTCTTTCTAGTATTCTTCAATGATCTCCTAAATCTGACTCGATACCCTATCAACTCCTATGCTAATGACACCACCTTGAATTTTTCAACGTCGTTCAACAGACGCCCAACCCAGCACGAATTAAATGATTCAAGGCGAGATGCTATTGGACGCCTAACTTCTGATCATTCACTAGTTTCTGAGTGTGGCAGAACAAACCTGTTTCTGTTTAATGCCTCAAAAACTCAATTTCTACAACTATCTACTCGACATAAACTTCATATATATATATATATATATATATATATATATATATATATATATATATATATATATATATATATATATATATATATATATATTATTCTATTCTTTGATAAATTTTGCGCACCTACAAAAAATAGAACTTATTCCTCCATATTAATTAAATCATTTCCTGAACATTTTTCTATATACAATGAGGAAAGGTATTTCTAAACTAAATTGATGCCACTTGATAACCTCCCAACCTCTTATTAGACACAGTATATATGAACTGAAAATAAAACTAGATGAGTAAAGTGCAATTGATCCCCGACTTATGATGTTATACTTATATTTTGGTGACTTTACGATAGAGCGACAGCTATATACATTCACTAGAAAATATATTTAAAATTTTAACTGTTGATCCTCTCTGTAGTGTACATGAGTGTCGATGAGCAAATAAGTGAACCTTCATCTTAAAGTTTTATTAGGCTGAATTATTGTAAGTATAACATAATAAATATTTACAAGGGATTGGCCTTTAAGTATGTACAATAGCTTAGTATATATTGTGGATTCCCGATTATTTATATGTGCCTTTTTAGTTTTTTTTTCTTCTTTATAGTATTACAAGAGGATTCAGATTAATAATTAAGAGGCATGTATACTAATACTATGTGTTTCCATACGCCAATAATTACTAGTGCGTATTATTCAGTGGTGCAGTGGTTAGCACGTCTGACTACGAATCTGCTGGCCCGAGTTCGATCCCGGACGAAGGCAGGCGGCGTACAGCTCACCGAGCTGTTCATCCTCCCAAACGGATTGGTAGATAAATGGGTACCTAGGGAAACCTGGGGAAGACAAACTGTGGAAGTCGTATGTCACAGTGGCCCTGCGTGCCGGCGTAACGGACGAATTTCCACCACATGCTCAAAGGCCAATGGGATGGGAGTTAAGCGCTTGCAGCTACCGGCAGCTATAGCGTGTGCCCCCACTTTATCTTATCTTATTATTGAATGTGTTGTAATACCAGTAGACATCATTTATGAATTGTTTAATGCAGATTGTTTTAAATATCACTACGTTAAATAAATAGAGAGGAAAAGACCTGATTATGACGTAATCCTAAAACACGTATTCATGGTCTAGGTCACTCAGCCTATTATGACGGATACGTGAAGAGTAAGTAGCAGTTATTTTCGCCCTTGTCTATTTCTATAGTTTGGGGGCACGACAAGTTGTTGACCTACTACCCTGACTGTTCCGGTTTCTAATATTTCAGCAAGTGACTGCAAATTTTCATCAGCAGCAGATGGGCGAGCACCTTATTGGTAGGCTGTGCAGCGTTATCCCGCGATAGTTTTTGCAGTCCTGACTGTCCCTTTTCCCTTTCCAAATAAGGGATGAAATCTGAATGCCATACAGCAGTCAAGACAGCATGTAACCCACTGATCATGGCCTCGCCTCCAGCTTTGAGCAACTCTGCAATGATGTTACAAATGCCAAATGCCTTTCAACCCCTCAACTTTGCTACAGCCTGTTTGACTTCATCAAGAGAGGGTTCAGTTTCGTTAGTGGACGGATCAGCATCCACCACCTGTAATTCAGCGGGTAGCACTCACCCGAGATGTAGACTTGGAGTGGAGCTTCTTCATGGTTCTATAGGCAGGTTTGAGGTCAAAAGCATTTAAATGACCCTCAACATCCTCTGCGAGACTCCTGACATGCCTCTCCTTGTCTCTCCCCAGAAGAGTTCTAGTCCTACGAGACAGAGCGCTCTACTGGTCCCGGTTCCCAGCCAGCCTAGCAGCGCGACTCTTTGTTACGGGATCTTTTTCTTTCCTGTTTCTGTGGAACTCGCAACGATATAATTCTTGTAGATGAATAACAAGCCTCACGAACACAACCTTCGTTCACTCACCTTCACACGGGAGACTCTGTAATCACCTAAGTCTTAAATCTAATGTACCCAGAGTGTTTGGCAAATTAAAACAAGTACTGACAAGCTGCTTTTGTTTATTTAAATAAATTCACCGTGGAAAAAAAAATCACTTTAAAACACACACACCATTCACACTCTACATAGCTATAAAAACTTAATTGTAAGCCTTAATGATACCTTACTGTACTCACGACCTTCCTACTCTGAAGGAAGCAGTGTGGGTGTGGGCGTGGGTGCGTGTCGTGGGCGTGGCGCGGGCGTGGGTGGGGTGGCGCACGTGGGTGGGGTGGCGTCCAGTTTCTTCACAGCCTCCTTCCTTCTAAACACCGCCTGTTTCTCTGCAAAGAAACTCTACGTATTCCCTAGCTTATCCTTGTAATCGCAGTCAACTGACGATGCGAGAATTACAAGGGAAAGCGAGAAAATTTACGTAGAAAAAAGAAATCACCCCCAACTTTGACCTCTCTCTACCGCAGCTACACCCAGACTCCTCCCTTCTAAACACCGCCGGTTTCTCTGCAAGAAACTCTACGTATTCCCTCGCTTTACCTTGCAATCGCAGTCAACCGACGATGCGAGGTTACAAGGGAATGCGAGAAAATTTACGTAGAAAAAGAATCACCCCAACCTTGACCTCTCTCCACCGCGGCCCCACAAAGACTGACTCTCTCCTGACACGGGTCAGGATGGGTCAACTCCACCTGGCCTGGGACTTGCCATACGCCGCCATACGGCGTCTTCTGCAAGATTTAATTTGTATAATATAACCTTAATCTAACATGCCCATCTCATATTATACATCATGCAGCTATCCCTACCATTAAGGAGTCCTGCTCACATGCAAAAATGTCTTCCAGCCTGATAATACCCCCATGGATATAATCTAAGCTGGATTCTAGACCCGCTCCTTGTCTAAATACCGGAATATTATTGGCTCCGGCACGTACTTTCTATGACGTCAAAAGGGGGGAGTAATCCCTCGGCCCCTTTTGTCGTATGGAACTTTCCACGCCAGGATGCATCTCTAACCTGTGTCACGTAGACACCAAGAGAATTTTTCAGGACCAAGCGTAGCTGCCTTCTGTCACGTATACCACAATTTCTAGACCCATGACATTCGCCCTCCCTTTGGAAAATTTTTCCAAGGGAAAAATTTGCCATGTAAATCCGCTGCAGACATTTTCTTAGCCATGCACTTATAAGCTACCTGCCTCTGGTCATGCATCCTATTAGAATTCAGACACTTACTCGATCATACCTGTGGTGTATGTCACTCTACCCTTAGCTCAGATGACAGACGGGTCGTTCAAGAGGAAAAACCCCACATTTACGTTAAACCTTCATACTAAGGGAAAACTCTTGAACGCGACGTCGTGGTCTGGCAAGGCTTGTCTCCGGCTGTATACCACATTTATTTTCAAGGGTTATGTAGTGCCTGTATGTAAACACGGTGTACATGGTAAATATGTGGTGTAAATTGCAGATGTAACAGTGAAAATAAATAATCCTGGCTACCTGCCTATTTATCCTATTTGACCACACCATGCAACACACCATGCGCCTTAGTTACCATGCACATACTTTGACTGGTCCTCCCGTTACTCCGCCACTAAACGCGACAAAAAAATCTGCACCTACGTTTGTCTGACCTTTTATATATTTCACTGTAAACTGAAACTGTTGCAGGTACAGTGCCCATCTCATAAGTCGCGCATTTGCATTCTTTAGAGGCACCGCCTCTGGCCATCTCGTGGCAAAATCCACCATTGTCAGAATAGGCAGAGGCTGGAGAGGGGTTGGCTTTATCCTTCCCCTGTCCACAACTTTCTGGCAAATGTCACATCACCTCACAAATCTGGCAACCTCCTGACCGATTCCTGGCCAGTAAAAGTGTTCCTGGACACGTGTCAGTGTCTTTTCTCGGCCCATGTGGCCAGCGAGGGTCGTACAGTGCCCTAATCGCATGACAGCTTCGCGATACTTTGCAGCCACCGCCAATTGCAATTTCTCCTCACCCGAGGTGCTCAGCACCCGTCGGTATATCAAGTCACGCTGCTTGACAAAACTGGTGAGATTCTTGTTACTCCGCACGACACTGCCCTCCATCCATCTCCTTCGAACACCTTGAAGTGACTCATCACTCTCCATTTCTCTCCTGACTTCAGCGCTGTTAATCAAATCTCCAGGAGACTTGACCACCAGGGGCCTAACTGTATCCCTTCTCTCGGCTGCAGCGCGTGTCACCGCTGCGGCACCGATACCGGGCGCTACACTGCTAGGTAACTCTTCGCTTCCCCTGAAATGACTGGGGTCTAACACCGCATCCACCTTCTCATAGTCTCGACAAATTCTAATTCCTCCTTCATTTTGTCCAAGCTGGGCTATGAAGACCTCATGTTCCTCTCTCTCTTTCTCCCTTACTGAGGCTAACTGTTGCATAGCCAGCTCATGTTCCTCCTCCTCCTTCTCCTTAACTTCTCTCTCCCTCTCTCTTTCTCTCTCTCTCTCCCTCTCGGCTTCAGCCTGCCTCCTAAGGATATAATCCTTAGTGTCCTTAGCGTTCAGTCCTATTAACTCCGCTTCTCCTTTCAACTCCGCGACCGACATGCTTGCTAGTTATCCCTAACTCGCCTAAAGACAACGGCCAGTTACTTTAAAAACCTCTGGGTACACGCGAGTCCCTGTTCGGGCTCCAATTGTTACGGGATCTTTTTCTTTCCTGTTTCTGTGGAACTCGCGACGATATAATTCTGGTAGATGAATAACAAGCATCACGAACACAACCTTCGTTCACTCACCTTCACACGGGAGACTCTGTAATCACCTAAGTCTTAAATCTAATGTACCCAGAGTGTTTGGCAAATTAAAACAAGTACTGACAAGCTTCTTTTGTTTAGTTAAATAAACTCACCGTTGAAAAAGAAATCACTTTAAAACACACACACCATTCACACTCTACCTGGCTATAAAAACTTAATTGTAAGCCTTAATGATACCTTACTGTACTGACGACCTTTCTACTCTAAAGGAAGCAGTGTGGGTGTGGGCGTGGGTGCGTGTCGTGGGCGTGGCGCGGGCGTGGGTGGGGTGGCGCACGTGGGTGGGGTGGCGTCCAGTTTCTTCACAGCCTCCTTCCTTCTAAACACCGCCTGTTTCTCTGCAAAGAAACTCTACGTATTCCCTAGCTTATCCCTGTAATCACATTGTAATCGTCTTCCAGCCTGATAATACCCCCATGGATATAATCTAAGCTGGATTCTAGACCCGCTCCGTGTCTAAATACCGGAATATTATTGGCTCCGGCACGTACTTTCTATGGCGTCAAAAAGGGGGAGTAATACCTCGGCCCCTTTTGTCGTATGAAACTTTCCACGCCAGGATGCATCTCCAACCTGTGTCACGTAGACACCAAGAGAATTTTCCAGGACCAAGCGTAGCTGCCTTCTGTCACGTATACCACAATTTCTAGACCCATGACACTCTTCTCTGTACTGTCTCAGCGTCTCCACCGAAGCGACCCCACCCCGTGACTTCGGACAGCCCCCAAATACACCCTCTGGCAGCCGCAAAAGTTTCACGTTTGAAGATATCCCACAGTTCTACTGGGTATTCAAGGGCGTCGAGCACTTCAAACCGATTTAAAACTTTCACTGCATACTCATGACCACATGTCAAGTTCTTCAGTTTCTCTAGATAGAACACTTTGTGATCACATCTTGATATCTTTCTGAACTTGACATGAAGCTTGAGTGTTGTAACAACAAGCCTGTGATCATTTGCAAAGAACTCAGCACTCCGAAAAACCCTGCAGTTCTGGAGGATCCTCTAATGAGTACTAAAGAGGTTGTGATCAATCTCCTTTGCTACCCCTCTGCCATTGCTATACCAAGTCTAGTGGTGTAGCTCTTGCCTCTAATACCAAGAACCTGCAATTCTCAAAGTTCTGGATTTTGGAAGTTGGTAGTGTTCCTAGTACCAGAGCCATGGGGACTAACACATAACTCGTAGCTAGCTCTCTCAGTGCCAGTAGCAGCATTGAAGTCGCCCAAGACAATAAGTGTATCGGGGGGATGGGGTGGGGGGCACTGACCCAGTACAAAGTCAAGTTTAGCGTAAAATATCTTTTCGTCAGCCCCACACACCTCGGTAGGAGCGTACACTACTATAAGAGACATGAAGCCCAAGGTGTGCTTCAGCCTCAATCGCATTATACGCTCATCAACCGGAATAACCTCAACAACGGATGGCTGCAGTCTGCTAGAGACACCTATAGCTACTCCCTTAAGACGGGTACCATTGCTCATGCCGAACCAGTAGTAGGTAAAACCTCTGCTACTGATCTCGCCACTGCCAGGCCTCTTCGTCTCTGAGAGTCCCACTATATCCATCTTTACCCTACTGAGCTCATCCGATATATGAAGCAGTTGTGGTCCTCTGAGAGGTTCAATATGTTCCAAGAGCCTACACGCAGAACCCGCCGTACACCAGAGCTGGTTCGACTAGTAGGCGCCGCTTCTGCAGCCACTTCGTCACCCCCAATATCAAATGTAGTGCGAGATGCTCCTCCCACCCAATTCAAATTAAAGGGGTCCCTGCACCCGTCATTTTGTTCATCAAGAGTGGATGGACCCCCCCGGAGTCGCGGCCAAGGTCTCACCCGCGAACAGAGCCTCGACCCTGGCCTCTATTCCTTAATCTGTTCGTGGGAGTAAGAGTTAATTTTACGGAGGGGAGTTGCAAGCCCTACCCCAACCAGCCAGATCAGGACTTGGTTGACTGTTGGCCACGGGCAGGGACGCAGAAACCCTGAAGGAGTCTTTCTCGGCTGACCTGCTATTTCACCCATAGCTGGGGTTGGGTTGGTATTGATTCATCACGATGAGGTCATCTGTCCTTTGTATGGTCTTATTTTTAATCCACCTGAATGTCCAATACTCGCTGGTATGATCTAGTTGGGGAGCCGGTTTAGTTGCCGACTGGTTGCGGCTGGTTGTACTGGGTTACATGGTACCAGTAGCAGAGAACAACCCCGACCATACAATAGAATCATCTATGACTTATTCAAACATTTGCATATGCTCATACATTGGATCTCGGTATGCTGTTGTAACATATTGAAAAAACTTTTTGCCTTAGTCTGGATCGTCAGCAGCTTAAGCGGTATGCGCTTCTTTATCATCTCTCCCAACCATAAAACAAGCAATATTTCCATATCTTCAACTGAGGTTGATGATTTCTCTGCAATACTTAATCGATTTTCATAATTTTAGATATTGTTGATATTGTCTAATATGAAAGTTATAACTCGCATCCGATGGCCATTACTATAGTCTATTCATAGTGTGGCAGTGACCCATTGCCAAAAGTCCTTCCTCACAAGTCAGGGAGGAAGAAGTAAAACCTCAAAAACTACCCAAAGAAGAGTCAGCTTGGCAGCAGTCTAGTCATCACAAACCGATTGTTTTCACAACTTGTGTCATCAATCAATTGCTTTAATTTTTTAAGAACCATCTGGTTTTTTTTATTTTTTTTTTTTAAGGACCTTCATGGAAAGTTGTTAGCAGACAGAGCGGAATAAGTATTATCAAAATAAGCGTTAAGTACATGCGATGCGGTGCGGTGTTGAGTTTTCCTTTTTAATGACATTTCCTTCATTGAGAATTTAGTTTCTTTGCTTCTATTTGATGTTTTAAATTTTTGTTTTCGGATATTGTCGTGTTGTATCTGATGCATGGAGCAACACTAACACAATCTTTACAGTGAAGCTCTGTAGATGATTGAGTTGGGAGAATAATCACTCTGTGTCATGGGCCATCTGCATAAGATAATTTCAGTAGCTTTTGAGGCATACTATAGCTGTTTGGTGTTATGTTTTAAGTGGTTTGTGTGTTGTTTATGTTTCTTTGAACTTATGGTGGTTCCAGCGTCGTCAGTAGTGGGCAGTGTGTATGGTGGTGAGGTTAGCAAGAGAGGTAGAGGTGCCTCCACTTCCCATTGTGGAATCACTTCATATTCCAACCATAATTGTTTTTCACTTATCTCTTACAAGTGCATATTTCCCATGATATTACCTTTAATTGATGATATATGATACACATTATACCATTTAGTGTTAGATTAGAATGAAAATGTTAATAAATGATCGATAAAATATATTGTGGTAACCCTCCAGAATATATCTCCATTTTTTTCTATTCACAAATCAGTTTTCACCATCATGCATCGACTTTATGCAATGCATCCATCCCATTCAACAAGATTCTGGTGTATGTTGAGACTTTACAGTAAATATATATGACTGATGATGGAACTGCTTCCCATGCACAGGACTCCCTAAAACACCCTGGGTGACCAGTAGTCCTGCGGGTGGTGAAGAGACATCCTACACCCTCACCTGGGTAGCTGAGAGCCCCTCTCTCATCACCATGTATCGCCTTGAATACCGACTACGACAGGTGAGTCCCCCAACACCACCCTCATGATCTTGACGCCTTTTATCTCTGGAACTGATGACTGCCTTTCTTGCTCCATTATAATATTTTGCTTACTCTAGTAGTCTTTTCATGAGATGTTATTTCAATGATTCTCTTCGAACATAAAATATAATTCAATACAATATCATCATTTTACAGTAAGAAAAAAAATATATAAAGTGGTTTGAACAGCCTGGGGTGAGATTTTTGCTTACTAGCAGAGACAAGCTGTCCACAATTTTTTCCTACTGCAATGACATGACAGAATCACTTCAAGAAATAATTTACGTTGCTGCTCAACTCCAAAATGCAATGCCCTTCAGAATCAATGAATAACAGGCTGTGATAACAAGTAGCTTCCAATAATGCCGAGATGTAACCAACAAGTTTTCATTTGCGGACTTAAGTGATATAAATGAAAAAATTTAGATTTTCATTAGGCAAACGCTTGCATTTTCTTTGTTTTTAGGGGTGAATACCTTACCAGCCCATTATTATGCTAACAAAAAGCCATTGATTACCATGTTTCATACACTGCAAGTAAACCAGATTGGGTGTCAAGTGCAAAATTATTATATTTCTTGATAAATATTATGCACCTACAAAAAATACAACTTATTCCTCCATATTAATGAAATCATCTCCTGAACATTTTCCTATATACAATAAGAAAAGGCATTTCTAAACTAAATTGATGCCACTTGATAACCTCCCAACCTATTATTAGACACAGTATATATGATCTGAAAATAAAACTAGACGAGTAAAGTGCAATTGATCCCCGACTTATGATGTTTGACTTATATTTTGGTGACTTTACGATAGAGCGACAGCTATATACATTCACTAGAAAATATACTTCAAATTTTTAATTTTGATCCTTTCTGTAGCGTACATGAGTGACCATGAGCGAAAGAGTGAACCTTCTTCTTAAGGCTTAATTAGGCTGAATAGACGAGTGCGTACAGGTGGTGAGCAGTGAACACGGAACTGGCGAGACGTCACATATGGAAATATAGTGAAACAGTTCCGAACCAGATTCGAAGAGTTAGAGTTACAATTAGATCATTAACAATCTACCAATATATTACATTCTCCCTCACCAAATAAAGACAATGCATCCAAAATAAAGTCTAAATTGATTATTCAAAAGTGACAATAAAAAATTTCAACATGAATGTTGTTGTTGTTTTCTATTCTCCTTCATAGGAAAGGACACGGGCTTGCTAGGAGCCCGTCAGTGAAGTGCAGGTATGGAGAGAGCAGTTGCTAGATGTTTGAGATGAAGCAGGTCCTCTCAACATGGATATAAAGTAAAATAAAGGTACATCATCAGAAATGTAAATAAAGAATTCAAGTGTAGTTCAGTCTGTCCTCAGGTTTCCTGATTCGGCTGGAGCGCCGAAGCGACTCCGGAGCTGCTTCAGGTGGCTTGCTGGGCTCCGACTCAACGAGGCTTGGATCGGCACACGTAGTAGAGTGAGGCCTTGGAGGTACTGGCGTAACATCAAGGGAGAGTTCAGGCTTTAGTGAAGTGTCTTGATGTTTGGCGGGGTCGAGTTCCTTAATGGAGACTAGTTTCTCGACCATCAGGGCAGGGTATCCGTGCGTAGTAGGGAGTTGTGCTGATCAGGTCCACAGGCTCCACTAGAAAATGTGATTTGGACTCTTGAATGAATTTCCGAACCAGTACTGTTCCCGGCTGAGAAAGCCAGGTGGGAAGAAAATAACTAAGATGTCTTCCTGGGAAATGAAAATAGCATGTCATGGGTAGTTTTGTTAGATGCAGTGCAAAAAAGCGACCTGATAGAATGAAGCACATTGTCAAGAATAGATTCCTCATTGCCCTCCAAATGGTTCCGTTTTCTCTTTTACACTGGTCATTCCCCTGCGGTTGGTAGGTTGGTAAGGCGTAGAATGCGTGAAAACTACACCAAGATTCATTTTACGTATGAAAAGATAGTGGAATAGTTCCGAACCAGATTCGAAGAATCAGAGAGTTACAATTAGATCGTTAACAATCTACCAATATATTACACTTTCCCTGTGTAGCAGAATGATTATCATCACGAGGTGATGACTGATCATCGTTACTGCCAGTGCAACCAACATTTTTTTTATGCCATAACATAGCAGCCCAAACATCGCTTTGGTAATACTGATTACTGAGTGTGTGTCAATAAAGACATCACTGTTGACACATGTAGTAATCAGTCACTGCCGATACACAAGCAGTAATCAATGTTACCCATATGAGATTTACCCACCCAATTTGGTTTCATTAGTAAAGCTAAAAGCTCAAGTCGATAATCTGAGATGTATTGAAGATATCTGCTGTGCCTTCCACATCCAGTTGACAAATCTCATTATAAGAAATTGGACTGACACCTAACAACCTGCTACTTTTTTTTTTAACATTAAAAGGCTACTGGACAATGGCAAACAAAAATAGGTTAAAAAAAAATCCCGCTTGTTGCCAGAACCTGTGCAGAGGAAGGTAGGGGAAATAGAGGCAGGGGATGGAGGTCCAATTTAGTATGAGAGGTGACTTGACACTCCTCTTTTGACAGAGTTCAAGTCATAGGCAGGTGGAAAAACAGACATAGGAAGAGAGTTTCAGAGTTTACCAGTGTAAGGGATGAAAGAGTAGAAATACTGATTAACTCTGGCATTAGGAAGATGGACAGAATAGGGATGAGAAGAAATAAAAAGCCCTGTGCAGCGAGGCCGCGGGAGGGGTGGAGGCATGCAGTTAGCAAGTTCAGAAGAGCAGTCAGCTAAAAATAGCGGTAGAAAATAGATAAAGATGCAACATTGCATCGGTGATTTAAAGAATCAAGACAGTCAATTAGAGGAAAAGAGTTGATGAAACGAAAAGTTATACATTCCACCCTGTTTAGTAAAACTGTGTGAGTTGAATCCCCCAGACATGAGAATCATACTCCATACATGGATTGATAAGGCCCCTGTACAGAGCAAGCAGCTGGGAGGGAGAGAAAAATAGATGCAGACGCCATAGGACACCTAACTTCTTGGAAGGTGATTTAGCAAGAGTAGATATATGAAATTGCTAGTTTTAATTTTTAGTAAAGGATAGACCGAGTGTATTTAATATGGAGGAGAGCGGAAGTTGAGCGTCGTTCAAGAAGAGGGGATAGTTATCTGGAAGGTTATATCAAGTAGATAGTTGTAGAATTTGAGTTTTTGAGGCATTGAACAGAACCAGGTTTGCTCTGCCCCAATTAGAAACTAGTGCAAGATCAGAAGTTAGGCGTCATATAGCATCTCGCCTTGAATCACTTAATTCTTGTTGGGCTGGGCGTCTGTTGTACGACGTTGAAAAATGCAAGGTGGTATCATCAGCATAGGAATGGATAGGGCATTGCGTCAGATTTAGGAGATCATTGATGAATAATAGAAAGAGAGTGGGCGATAGGACAGAACCCTGAGGAACACCACTTATGATAGATTTAGGAGAACAATGACCGTCCACTACAGCAGCAATAAAACGGTCAGAAACTGGAGATGAAGGTACAGCGAGAAGGATAGAATCCATAGGAGGGTAGTTTAGAAATTAAAGATTTATGCCAGACTCTATCGAAGGCTTTCGAGATATCCAGAATGGTAATCTCTCTTGATGGTAGACTAGCAGCAACGGCAGCAAGTTGTAGCCCCCAACAACGTGAGGGAAAACAACTGATATTCTACAGTGTATAATTTTATCAGTGTTTTTTGGATATTGTCCGATCATGTTTACAAACTATGCAACTCTGTCTAATGACTTTGGTGCACGGAATAAGAAGGAAACTACTCAAGAAGATGAAACATAAAATGATTACCCGGCTTGAAGGCAGCAAGGTAGTACTTTCACTCTCAACAATCTCAATCATTATATGGATAAATGAAACAAATTATTGATGCTGTTAAATAGTCAGCATCATTTGATCATGTGGAAAAAAAATATATCATGTGGTTGTAAGACCAGATATAAAAATTCATACCGATTAGCCTTCTGATGATCCAGGCTTTGGCAAGAGGTATTTTCAATACTTTCTTACAATGTATAAGCGATCCTACGTATCATATATTCAAATGTTTACAATAAGTTATCAAGTGTTTCTAAGGCTTCAAAAGGCACTATGTTTTTTGTAGAGATGATAAGAGTTTGTACTGTTTGATTGCCACCAATTAGTCAACACGTCACCAATATCAGGTAAAAAAAATATCACTGAGAGGATCGTATGCTCTTCACCTTGCATATTGGTATTATTAGTTAAACTGGTTTTTTTTTTTGATCTATTGAAACTAATTGTAATGAATTAATATTGAAGCAATATTGTATAAGAAACAGACGTCCGCCAAGCGACTGTCAAAAGTCCGACGAGTGAGAGGGAGACAAGGGGCGAGTTCAGCGGGGGGGGGGCAGATTTCGGCAACTGAACGATAAAGGACACCAATGTACGTCGATGTGGTTTTTTTTATTTTTTTTCGTGTTGTGATGATCAGCTGACTGATCCAAAATGGCGGCGCACCCTTTTCGTGGGCATCCTTATCGCCGTGGAAAAAACTTGCTAATTAACATATAATAGAGTCTGGAGCAATTATAGCCACAGTAAATGCAGTATTTAGATAGCTAGAAGATGTGAGGAAATAAAAGAAGCCGTAAACTCCTGTGAGCGTGGTGATATTGCGTAGATGATAGTGTGGCTAGTAAATTTCTAGTTCCTCCCAATGCACTTGGATGTAAGTAACACACTTTTCGTATAAATATTGATCCATTTCGAACGATTTTGACATTCATTTTCGTCGCAAATGCATATCTAATAAGACATCCTCATCAACCCCCATCAATTCTGGGGACCTGTGAGAATGCGGGGTTCTTGGGGGAAGACAAAATACAATGATTGTCAGTAAGTAGTTTGGTAATTCTGCATAACTACTGCTTCGACGATATAAATATGAAGTCGTACATACTATACATAGTGTACTTAACACATCTGTAAAGGTTTCAGGCGGTGCTAACCATTATTTAGCTGGTAAAGCATCTTTCAAGTTATGTTAGGTTATGTTATGGGGTAGAATTTTACATCTTCACCATAATGGCGTCTGTTTACGAAATAAATTGATGTGTTTTGAATTAATCTGATGTTTGTTTGTTTTGCCATGCATTTTTTTTCCCAAGGTAAAAATTGCCACAAAAAAGTCAGATTAATTCAAAACCATCAAAATCAATAAGAGAACAAATTTCTTTAAGTAAGCCTAAGCAAACCTAATTAAACCTAACCTAACCTATCTGAACAAGTATCTGAGGTTGAATTTGCAGTGCATTACAAAGGTAGTGAGATATCGAGTGGGTCATCTTACGAATCTTTACCTGGTTTGGTTATGTAAAAGTAGATTTAGTTAGGTTAGGCTTAATTGGGTTTGCTTAGGTTTAATTAAGTTTACTTAAAGCAATTTTTCTCCTATTGATTTTGATGGTTTTGAATTAATCTGACTTTTTTGTGGCAATTTTTACCTTGGGGAAAAAAAATTACCTGACATAACAAATAAACATCAGATTAATTCAAAACACATCAAAATCTATCAGAAAAAATTTGCTTTGTCCAAAAAACAATCTGGGTCGTCTTCCGAATCTTTACCTGAATCTAACATAACATAACCTAAATTAACCAAACCTTAACCTACATTGACAAATAACAGAACCTTGTTCAAACCAAACTAAACTTTACTTTTCGAAGAGGTCTCACAGAAAACATTGAATATCTCACAAACTAAGAATTTGTGACGGAATTTTAATTAAGAAAACCTTTTCAAAATGCAACAGGTAATGCAAAAATACAACCCTGAATTCTCTAGAGCATTCTAATGAAGATGTAAAATAATACTGGTTATGGTTAGGTTACATTAGGTTATGGTTAGATTAGGTTTGGTTAGGTACGGTTTGGCTCGGTTAGGTTCGGTTATATAAACTGTTTATATTTCATTACCCAAAAGTTAGGCATTTCACTCTAGATATTTTTCCGGATTGCCATATTAAATCCTGAATCTAAGTAAATTTCTCTAAGTCAATTACTCGAAATCAATTGCTCGAGAAATAATTTCTCAAACTATCAATTGCTCAACAGTAAATTGCTCTAAATAATAACCTAACCTAAATAGAAATGTACCCGTTCTTGATTTTAATTGTTCAATAAACAATAATAAAGTTGTATTTCTTTATCTTATTTTTGGATATTATTCATTAAACTACTTTTTTCGAGCAATCTACCTTTCGAGCAATTGATTGTTCGAGATTTTATTTTTCGAGCAATTTACTGTCGAGCAATTAATTTCGAAAAATTTACCGGATACCTTATGGCCTATATTTGATTATAATGACGAGCACCACCTGAAACATTCACAAATGTGTTAAGTACACTATGTATAGTATGTAGGACTTCATATTTCTATTGATATCGTCCGAACAGTAGTTATGTAGATTTACCAGCAGTTTCGAATACATTTAATGAGCTTTATGTTTTCATATATTTGTTTTCTAAGTGTGATCTGAAGGATTACCTTAGCCAAAAGGTGATCCCAGCATTGTACATCATTCTTGGCAACTCAGCCAGTCTTTTTAGGTGTCCAAACCATCTCAGTATTCATATCAAATTATTGTTGTAATTTACTTAGAAAATAATGTCTTTTAAGGTAAACATGATAGAAAACCAAGAAAATTTATTGACTTGTAAATACAATAGATTAGATTATCTTAGATTATAAACAAACATTCAAGAAATAAACCCATATACATTAATGAATACAAGTATGTACATGTTTGGGAACTGCACTGTGTAAAAATTGAAAATGAAAGTAACTGAGGAATAATATGGAGATAACATTAGTGTCTTCTCCCGAGGTTAATACTTACATATCAGATATAATTAAGGTATGTTCCTATCAAATTTGTTATTTTATGTCGCCTCTATCTGTTTATAGACAGTTAGGTACAGTAGGTGTTGTGTTATTAATAGATAGTCGGGTCTTAGGGCGTTTCTTGACCATCTGTTTTAAGACGAATTCCTTATTACCGAGACGGCGATATTAAACAATGTCTTACTTCATCATATATACGAATGTATTGACTTCACTGTCTTAATTATTTATTCTAGAACTTCAAAGGATCTTAGTGCATTGTTCCTGGGTGAACCTCAGTCTCTGACATATAAGAAAATTAGCTTAAACGTATCCGACAGTGGAAATCTAAGATTCTGCGGCTACTTCCTCCGGTCGGCTTGCAAAATGTAAACAAACAACCCACCAGTCTCAGTCCCAGTCCCCTCGGCTCATGCTCTGAGAGCATCAGCCGACATATCGGTGGTGGGCGGAGCCATCGATGCTCGGCTTGAGGTACGCGGCGTTGTGATTGGCCTAGCTCGGCTCATAATCATTGCGGGAGTCGCTACCGAACGGGTCCAAGGATACTCAGAAGTCCTTAAAGGTCAGCTAGTATAGTCAGACCGAGCTAAGACTGCAGTCAGGGTGTGACCATCGTGGGGATTACCCGATTTACAGCGGTGCCATGTATCGAGAATTTTTGCCGTGTCTGCTATGGTGAGGTCAAGGCCGCGAGCGTGTCTGAGAGTATTTCCACAACTAGGATTTCAATGTATTTTTTTTTCTTACTTATTTCAGCTTATTTTATCGTACTTTCCTTCACGATATCATCTAAATACAATTGTTAAACTGCTTATCCATCCCAAAACGAAAGGGAAGTTCATTAATAGGTACTGCTTTTTATTAGCAACACTGTAAAATATGTATGCCACGTTTCTTTATATGTTTATATATATCTTATCCATTATAAGTTTACTGTTTCTACATACATTATAATACTATGAATAAACATGTATGCATATTTCCTGATCATGTCTGCCATGGTTTTACTTATATTGAAACATTTCTACAATGCGGATTAAAAGACACGTGGCAGGCCTGTAAAAGGGTAATTCCCGTCTCTTTCCGCTCCCGACCTGCAGTCTAAGCTCGGTCTGACTATAGTACCGCTCTGCCTGATGGTGAAGGCAGCGCCCAGCAGAATGTCTGAGACTTGAAATCTGACGATGACGAGCGACATAGAGAGGTGGAGAGGGGTGCCTGATGAGGTACGTAATAAAGCAATCCTGTTCTGGAGAGGGATACAACCGCACGATGTAGGTGGGCAGGCGAGGACAGACGTCCGTCAAGTGACTTTCAAAGTCCGCCGAGTGAGAGGGAGACAAGAATACTCAGAGGTCCTTAAAGGTCAGCTAGTAGTACCGCTCTGCCTCCACACAGCAGTAGAGAGCTCTTCTAACCTCGGATAGACGCCTCTAGCCGCAAGGCAAGGAGAAACCAAAACGAGGGGTTTGGGGGAAGTTAACGACAACGAGTCATTACCTCCACCCATTCACTAGAGCTGTGTGAAAAACAAGGAGACAAATCAACAAACGAATAACTATAACTAGAGTTTAATTACCTACGTGCGTGTGTGCGTGTGTTAGGAGAACAACCCTATCACGAGAGTTTATGTACATACGTGTGTGTGTGTGTGTGTGTGTGTGTGTGTGTGTGTGTGTGTGATTAAAAATGAAAAATCCCCAAAGAAATATCTATACATACAAGAGAAATAAGACAAAGACAAAAAAAAAGGATGGAAGGGCAAACATTCACCTCACAGGGTATTCTGCCGTCATGTTATCACGACCAGTAATGTAAACTATCAGCAGCTGAAGAGTCCATCTTGTCAGTCTGTCATTGGAACATTTAGATTTCTGGTTTATGGTCCGTCTCCAAAAGGAGCTCTTTCCCTCGGAGGTAGAAGTCAAACTTTTGTGATCTCGAGGGTCGAGTATCTCTGATCATAATCTAGCAGCTTCTGACTGGTGTAGGCTACAGGGTGCAGATATCCATCGATGTACTGGAGGACAGTCCCTACCCCGAAAGTTCCCCGCATCTGTTCTGAGGACAAAAGGCAATGCGGGGTTAGGTAGCCGCAAGACTGGATATGGTGACAGAGATTCTTTAAGTTGATTAAAGTGTGACAGAAGATCCTCAGTCCAAGGTATGGGTTCACGCTAGGGCTTCCTGAGAAGGTCTAAGAGAGGCCCGGTGAACTACGAAGCCATGGGAATAAAACATCTATAAAAAAAAAATATCCCAAGGAAGCTGCGGGTATTCTTCCTGGTTGTTGGAGGGCTGATCTGCTTCAGGGCTTCAGTCTTCTCCTGAAAAGGGTAAAGGGCGAAGATACACTCCATCAATTTGGAACCCCAAGTACCGGACAGAAGAGAAACCGGTACTTAGAGGGCTTCGCCGTGAGCTTGTGATGATACAGAGGTTAGTGCTATCAGGTGACTCGGCCAATCTGAAGAATGAATAAAAAAGTTGCCGAAGAAAAAGGAAACATTAGGTAAATCAGCAAGAACAATCCTCATAAGGCGGATTTAGGTGGAACAGGCAGTGACGAGACCGAAGGGAAGTCGACAGAATTCTATCAAGCCTCGGTGTGTGGAGAAAGCAGTCAGAGGCTTGGCACTGTCTGTCAAGGGATCTGGTAGTAGGCTTTGCATAAATCCAGCTCTGAAAAATAGGTAGCTCTTGAAAATTTGTAAAAGTCACCTTCGACAGAGCAGGTGGGCTTAGCATCGAATACGGTAACAGAATTAAGCTGCCTATAGTCAATTGCTATCCGGTAACTTCAATCAGTCTTCTGGACCATCACAACATAAGAACAGTGTGGTGAGGAAGATAATCCAGAGGTGGAGGAGGTCGTCGACTTCCTTCCCAAAGTAAGGTCGAAGATGAATCGGCACTAGATAATTATTTTGCTTTAATCTTGCTGGTGGTAATAAAGACGATGTCATGTTGTAGTGTGACAGTGCAACCAGGTGATTCTGAAAAGACGCCATAAGTAGAAAGCAGGTCCTCCAGCGATACACGCTCGTCCAACTCAAGTAACTAGTTATTGTGAGGCAGAGCGCTGGACACTGAGTCAGACGAGTGAGAGACCGAAGGACAAGGAACAAGATCATCAGTATCCTCAGACTCAAACGGTCTTTTTGGAGATGTGTCATCATCATCCGACACTGAAACTAGATCCATGACGTGAGCTAAGTTCACCTGTGCCCGACGATAGCACCTTTCTAAGATGTTGGCGTGGTACAACTTAGATACCCTGAGGTCATCAATAAGGTGGTGTACTTTGATGCGTCTCTCCAAAACTTTAAATGAACTCCTCCCTGAGACAAGCAATTTCTTATTAAAGTCAGGAAGAAGAATAAAGACATTGTCGCCAGACTCAAACTGTCTATCCTGGGATCTTAGGTCAAAATAAGACTTGTACTTTGCCGTACTTATGTCAGCTTCACGGGCGGCGAGTTATGCACAGTCAACTTATCCCTGAGCTCAATGAAGCACTGGTTCTATCTTCTTCCTTCAGTTGACGGTCTTCCTATAGGTTAGAGGTCCTCTTACGCTCCGACTGTAGAGGAAATCAAAGGCCGAAAAGCAGGTACGGTGGCTGGGCATTTCCCTGAGGGCAAACAAGGTGGGAATAAGATTGTGATGCCATTCTTTAGGCTTTTCATCACAAAGCTTCCGTAAGACCGCTTTGAGAGGCCCATGTAATCTCTCAACATCTGTTTCCACAGGGATGAAATGGCGTGGTGAACTGAGGTTTTACGCTGAGCAGCTTGTAAAGCTCGACTCTCAACTGCGATGCAAGATGTGTGCCTCTGTCACTCAGGACTTCAAGGTGTATTTTTACCTTAGAGAAGATGGAGCGTATGTCTCAGTGACAGAAATAGAGTCCACATCCTTAATTAAATAAGTGGAATGGCTTCCGGGAATCCTGTAGCAAAATCAATTAGCGTAAGATCACACTTATCTCCCTCCGCAGAATGGACTGTGAAAGGGTCAACTATGTCCATGACCAATATGGCAAAGGGATCAGTAACTACAGGCAAGGGTTTAAGGCTTAACCCAGCCCTTATGACACTTAAACTGGCCAATTGCGACTATCAGCAGCCATGCAATGCCGGGTCCCCTAAAAATGTTCACCGATTTTCTACTCGATCTTCCTATGAGAGAAGTGACCGACGAGAGAACTTTTGTGTGCCACCTGGCAAACTGGCGGCAGTTGAAGAGAACAACCAACGCACGAGTCCCGAGCTTTCCTGACCGGGTAGGGGCAACACTTTCCCGATACAGTAATCCATCCACCAAGGAGAACTTATAAGAAGCTTATTCCTGGCTATTTCGAGTTGTCTGACTGAGGCCTTAGCACGCACAGTGGCGAGACATAGACATAGACATACATAGACATAGACATACATTTATTTTGCTCAGACTTTTTTACAAAAGTATGGAGCACAGCTCCCAAACAGTATAATACATATAAATAAATCCAATAGTCCAAGTTAGCTAACGGAATTTGTTAAATACAGACTTGACGTATACTGCAATTTTACATAGTGTTGTGTGTCTGGTATCTTTTAATAATTGAATAAACTTTCGTCTGTTTGGATTGTTTCTGTAGTACAAAGGTAAATGTCGGTTCCTCAGTTCTGTGATGTGTTCATTATTACACTGTAGCAACACATGGTACTCATCTACTATTGCATTCTCATTACACATATTACAAAACCTTTCCTCCCTTGGGGTTCTGTTAAACCTACCTGTTACAATTGGCAATCTGTGATTATTAGTTCTTAACCTACTCAAATTGATCTTATGCGGCTTTGATAATTTCACTAAGTATTTTTCAAGAATAAAACTGTCTTTATAAGAGGCATAAGTACTACATGATAATTTACTATTCAGTGTTGTCCGCCATTCAGTTACCCACTGGTCCTTAATATTTTTTCAAAAGCAAGTTTCAACAAAAGAGGGTTATTAATTTCTTGATATAACCATATCCCTGACATACCCGAATGATTCAGGATTTTCTTACTTAATCCAACCAAAGTGACTTAAAAGTATGTTCGTTATACAACCTCAAAAGACATTAATACATCATATAAGATATTTTATCTTGTTTGCCATTTAATAGTCTTGACCAATAATTCAGCATTCTGGTCATTGTATGAATACTGACTGGGTATTTACCCAACACAGCATACACCATAACATTCATAATATGTTTGAGAAATTAAACATGAGCATTTTATATATCCTTAATAACTCTATATCCCCATATCTCACAACCAAAAGTAATAATTGGTAACACCATCGCATCAAACAATTCTAATTGCAAATCGATGGATAGATTAAATTTCTGACACTTAGCAATCAAACTATACATCGCTCTTCTACCTTGTTGACGAAGCTGTTCCTGACAAGTTTTAAAATTACTATTAGAATTCATAACAATACCCAAGTATTTATATTGATCAACAATTTTAATATTATGGCCTTTAAACTGAAAATTTTAATTTCTTGTAAATTTCTCCTTCGAAAATACCATAATTTTAGTCTTTTTGCAATTTATATCTAACTTCCATTTATCACAATATTTTTCTATAGCTTTCAGTGCATTACAAATCCCTGATTCGTCATTAGCAAATATAACAGTGTCGTCTGCATACAATATTACAAGTAATTTAAGCATATTATCAATCCAGTCAGTGTCAATATCAACATACTTACAAATATTTTCCAACAGAAAATCTTCAATGTCGTTCACATACAGCGAAAAAAGAAGTGGTGACATATTTTCACCCAGCCTTACACCTACATAACTTACAAAATAATCTGAGAATTCTTGATTAAGTGCAACACAAGATCTGATATTACTATACATGTTTTTTTATTACTCTAATAACTTTACCATTAATTCCTACTTTTAATAATTTATACCACAAAGCATCTCTCCACACAAGGTCAAAAGCTTTACTATAATCAACGAAAAGACGAAAAAGGTTCTTCTTCTTATAGTGAAACAGATCAATTAGGTTTTACATTACAAAAACATGATCAGTAGTGGAGTACCCCTGCCTAAAACCTGCCTGCATTTCCTTTATAATGTGATTATCATCACAAAATTTTGTCAGTCATACATTTAGTACTGTAGTAAAAAGCTTACCCAAACAACTTAATAGGGTTATGCCTCTGTAATTGTTGACGTCATTAACCTCTCCTACCTTCTTATAAATCGGGACAATTATTTCTGTCAACCAGTCTTCTGGGATGTTTCCTGTCTCTAAAACCATATTAAAGAGTTTTACATATTTTTTTTTCTATAGCATTAACCTTTGGCGCCAGTAGGCTTATGGAGGCACAGATGGACTTGCCTCGCATGTTATTTGACGTAGGTTATCAGATTTTTATAGTGACGCCTCAAATGTTTACGTTCTCTCTTGAATATGTTGAGAACGTGCGAGGCTAATCGCTGCTACAGCCTCAGATGCATATAACGTTGTAAGTCCCGTCTAGGACAGTATGGCAGCAATTTGGGTAGACTTTGGCCACTCGGCGGTGATATTAAAGAATGAAAAGTGGTCATCAAATATCGGGGATTCAAACCTTGACCCTAGGCTCGCTCACCCGAGCGCTAGACCACTGTACCACCGCCTCCCCATATAAAGGGCATAGTATGTGTTTAATGTTCTTTATATATTCATTAATGACATTATTAGTGCCTGCAGCTTTATTGTTTTTCAGTTTTGATATACATTTAAGAACTTAATCCTCAGTAACCTCTATTAAACACACTGTTATCTCCTATGTCTATATCAGCTGGAAATTCTTCCACGTCCTCTATTTGTGCTAATCTCTTAAAATGATTCATGAATTCAGTAATCAAAATTGGTATTTCGGTCTTTTTTCGTGTTCCCTGTAAAATTTGCCAGTATAGTCTTGAATCCTTTGTTTTTGCGGTTCGCAATTTCAATACTAAATCACTTTTTTCTTTAGATTGAACTCGTTTTAACTCATGCTTATACTTTTTGCTCTTTATAATCATGTTGTTATAACTAGTAGTACTCCTTTCTATGTTATTCTTATGTTTTGCAAACTCAGTTGGAGTTACCTTAAGTAGCTTTAAGTTGGGCACCACCACGAGTCTGAACAGCATACACTCGTTCTGCTACGGGCTGGGATGTGACGTCCTGATGAAAGGTTGTAGGAGCTTGAATATCAGCATCAGCATCAAATGAGGAAAAAGTTCTTGTTTCTGATAAAGAGAAATAATGGTAGGCACGTTAGAAGCATCTGGACAACAACCAGGGTCGTCAGGCTTACGAGCCCCCGAAATGTCCCTAATCAAAGCAGTCGCAAACCTGATCGGTGCATGAATAGCGTCAGTCCAACCATCATAGTTGGGGCACTTTGGGTAACACCGCACGACAGGGAACTAATCTGCTCGGCTTAGGTACCCATGAACAGTTACCTGACGACAGGTGGTGGTGTCAGCATCGGGTAAGGTTTTCCTCGGATACGGTGTGACTTGAACGCCCGGTGTCGCGGATAATGGTGGAAGTCCAGGAGCCATTAATGGCTCCTGCAACACAGTAATTAGAAACTTTAATGTCGTCAAAACAAAATCCTATCTTGACGGTCCCTGAAGTCCTGTACTTGTCCTGTACTTCACCGCAGTGATGACACTTCACTACAGAAGCAAGGATTTTAGCGGTGTGGAGACCGGCACCAGTGAAAGCTTGTTCTCTTTTTCTAGACTTCTTACCATCAAACATAGAGTGAGAGGGCCTGGGATACAAGTTGCGTGCAGAAGACCGGTCTTTAGCTAACTGCACGGCCCTTTTCAGTGAGAGCACTCACCATTTCATGATAATGGTGCGAATATTTGGAATGAGACAGGAGATAAATTGATCGAAAGACCTAAGGTCTTTCAGGCATATGTAAGTATAATCAACATTAGAAGCTTTTAACCACTGCTCGAACAAGTGGTTGAGTTGAATGCTGAATAGTTCATATAATTCTTCCGGCTGAATCTTGTAATGGGGAGGTTATTCCTCCTTTACCCATTACCCTTACCCCATTACCTTACCCATATGCCTTTATATGATATCGCACGCTATTCCCCACTCCACTATTCCCCGATCTATTCTCCCACGCTCTCGTTCCGTGCTGTGAGTCACGTAGGTAGTGTGCAAAGGTTAGATTATATTGTATTCCCCATTATTTGTCAACACTATATGATTAATATCCTATGTGGCATCTTCCGGGACAGCTTCACTTCCCCGCATGGGAGCGGGACGCCAGTCCGCCTCTAGACTCTGACCTCTTAAGACACACTCTGTGTAACCAAACCATTTGTGCTACGCTACCTATTATATTACAGCAAAATATATGTACCCATTACATCATTGACTTAACCCCACCACATATTGGTGGTAGCGTTGTTAGAACCCCGAAAAAGAGACGGTGAAACAGAGACTGATGAACCGGCTGAATCACCGTTATTTTTTGCTGTTCACTGCACTGTGTTTATTCCAGGTGTGTTTGCTTTACTGCACCTACTGAATTGTGACTGTATGAGTGTTCCTGGCTATTTACTTTGCCGGGTGAGTATCATTTTCGCCGCTCAGCCCTCGTGACTGCATCTCCTTCAGTCACCTTTATACCCCATTTCCACTTATGACTGTGGAAAGTGGACAGTGACTCCAGCGTCTTAGGAGCTGCAACTTCGTCTTTAAATCCTCACGAAATAGGAGTGGTTTTTCCCTTAGCTGAAACATTAACCACACAGTTTGGTAGCACTGATCATATGATGGGTCAGGCTTGTGCTACCGAATTTGTAAACGAAGCCATTGATTCTCTTGTTTCATCTCTTGTCAAAGTTTCGTTCTCAAACCTAAAAGCGAAGTTGAGAACAATTCTTGAATTTCAAAACTATATATTATTCTTAAACCCTGAAGAGCGTCGTATTGCCTCTTCACTTGAATTTAAACATTGCCTTATGACCCTCCTCTGGCACCCATTTGTCATGCCACGTTGTCACCTTCTCAAAATGTTTCTTCCCTTCAAATTCCTTCACGTTCACCCCTTCATTGTAGTTTTTGCATGAAGCTCGGCTGGTCTACCACTTTAGTAGTGGTAGACGTTATTGCTGTTATGTTTTATTTTCCCCAATACTTGTGATTTTGCTTTGCAAAGTAGCAATTTACGCACACCATTTAAAACTCTTTGGTACGATACTGCTACTGTGCAAAGCAATATGGACTGGTACTTACATTTGACACCACCACTGACGCTTGCATCTATCTTATAAACCAAAGCTAAGGTTACGTGAGAAATACACTAAGAATCTCTTAGAACTGAGGGATCACTAAGTGTGCAGTGTAAACAATCCAAAGGAGTGCGTACTTCATATAACATCTGATGCAGCTCAGTAAACTAGTTTGGTGGTTGGGAATTCCAAGTTTCCTCTCGTAATTTTGTGAGGACTTAAAGTGGTAACGGTCCGTCACCACTTTAAATCCTCACAAAATCAGTTGCCGGTAAATCGGTGGTATACCTGTAACACAATTTGATGAAATACAACAATACCCATTCACGTACATTTGTTCATGTCAATATATCTCATCATATGTTTGTTTTGTATTATTTATTATATTAGACTGGTTCTGCCGTCTTGTTACCTCCCCCACCAGGTCCAAATTTAAGTTCATGTGATTTATTCTCATAACACTTACAATCACATTTATCATCGTCATGTTATTATTGTAAACTATGCCACCTGGATGCCTAATCTTCTAGTCTAGTGCTTCTTCAACCTCATTTGTTCAGTCTTTTCGTGATTATCTCTCAATCATTTCCTTCTACTTCACAACTATGAATTTTTTTTTTAATATTAACTCTCCCATTCTTTGCATGCGTACAAACTACTTCAGCAAAGCCAGACCACTTTACTCTGCCAATGTCAACTTTTCCATGATCCAATAATTTTTTCATTGTTATACATATTCATGCCAGAAATGATTGTCTTGGTATTAAATTTACATTACTGTCTTTCAACATATTAAATGACCAAACAAAGCGTCACATGTTTTTTAATCCTTATGTAGAAATATTGAACTAAATAGAGATATCGAACCATTAATCCAGCATGCTTGGGACTTGAGGTTACCAGATTTTCTGAAACAAGATTTAATATACTAGTATATGTGAAGCTGGCTCAGCTCTGCAATTTTTTTTTTTTAACCCGTTCCCTGAGTCACTGTTTGTCAGTCACCGATGCATCTATCTATTTAATATTTTTACAACATGTTTCTTTTTAGGTTTTCCATTATTGTACTACGTTGCCTTTCAGATGATTACCGCTGCAGATCCATACACCACAACAAACTAAAACAAAAAGTCAAGCGGCGAACTACTAAGAATCCTGCCAGATTCAAAACTAACCAGTTTCCTAATAATTCCTGTTTTGTGGAGGCTGAATAAATTGTTCAATACCTTTAGTAGAAAACAGGCTTCACAAAGTCCTAACATCCATTTTTATACAGCCAGGTGGATCAAGTCCATTCTTGGGTCAATGGAAGGTTCACCTCCATTCACCTCAACCCCAGACCCAGCCCACTGCCTCAGCTTCCCCACTTCCACCCCCTGGTCCTATCTACCACATGAGCCATCCCCTCCAAGATCTGCACCCAGCCACAGACTATGAGGCGATGGTGGCAGTGGAAAACAAGTATGGGTGGTCCAGCAAGTCTGAATTGTTCCACTTCTACACCAGGAGAGGTGAGCTATTCTTCAGAAAAAAGTTTGTAATTTAGCATTGTAAGTTTTCTTAGATACAGTTATCATGAAATACTATACAAATTTGTTGGATGTGAGTGTTGAGGAGGTAGGGTGGAGTTATATCTGACCATTATCTGATGAAAGGAAAGTTGAAAGTAAGTACGAGATGAGTGAGAGCTAGAGGAGTTGAATGGGTCAAGGAAGTCTTGAAAGTGAGTGAGTACTTGGAAAAATTACATAATTGAGTAAATAGACATGCTGGGTGACCATGACCCTAATAACCACTCACTCGGCATACCCAAACTGCTCGCTTCAGTTTGGGTGGTTGCAGCAAAACACATTGCCTTGTCGTCGGAAGACAATCTGAGCCATCGAGTGAAGGATACTGCCTGATGAGTCTTGTACCTCAGATTTTGTTTTGTTGCTGGAATAGAAGCTGCGAAATAGAGTAGCTTGTTTAGGACCTTCTCATCCACCTCTAAGTGGGCTCTTTTCAGTTCTGCCACAGACAGATCTTGGGCACACCACTTGGCAAACACATTTAATGTGTTTAAAGCTGCATGCCTACGCAGCATATGTGTAGACACAAATGTGAATGAATGGTGGGTCACAAAACCATGTGCACGGTCCAATCTCATCAGATGGCGAAAGTAGTCTGCCAAAGTCGGGTTAGCTCGCAGTCGCGGCTTGGTGTAGTCTCCTTTTCCATCGGGAAAATGATCTGGAAATGCCTTGCTGAAGTAACGTGTTGTGAACTCGAAAATTGGCTGTTGGTCTCTAGTAGGCCATTCAACATTTGCTTGTTGGTTCTCTGTCTGAAGAGCAGCCCTGAGCAAAGTCTATAGATTTTTTTGTAGTGTAGGCAAGTCAACCGTGATGATGGTTCCCTCGCCGACTCTTCGTTTACAACAGAAGTTTTCTCTTCTTGTATGTTGTGTGCAGAAGGGTCAATTTGGGGGACGGATTGTACAATTCCATCCTCTGGGTACATTGATGCGTTCTGTGTGGATATCATAATGTGACGATAATCTTCGTTGTTTTCCTTGAGAAATTGGAGCGCAGCAATCAATTTGTCTCTTCTTACTAAGAAAAATCTATCTGTGATAGTCGCATTGGGGTTTTTTATCACAATTACTGGCAACTCCTCGGGTATGCGGGGCAATACATGAGCAAATTCAGAGATGTCTTGTTGGAAGCTGATTATGTGACCTCTTGACGCCTGCGATCTAACCATCTTGTTAATGGCGAAGATGGGGTAAATCAGTGATATCGCTGACTTTTCAACCGGTGTGAGGTAGAAAGAGGAGGTAGAAAGAGAGGTAGGAGGTAGATTGATTGATTGGAGACAATAGATCATGGTGTCGCAACATCGAGGTCATTTGGCACCGTAATAAAAGCACTAAAAAATAAAAGCTACATAAAAGCTACATACAAAAAAATAAATAAATAAATGAAAAAAATAAATAAATAAAAAATAAAAATATATATATATATATATATATATATATATATATATATATATATATATATATATATATATATATATATATACTGGAGATGGAGAAAGCCACTTTCCTGTGACTAATTCACAAAAAAGGAGACATAATAGACCTAAAAAACATATATATTAATTCTTTTCTAGTTTATATTTATATTGATTCATCCGTTTTCAAGCCCATTTCCTCTGTAGAGAGGTTTTGGAACCGTAGTTTGTGGTACAATGCTGTGATAGAGACATTTTTTGTCTCTTTTGCCTTGGACCTAAGGCTCTTGTCAAAACCGATTTTCGCTTGGTCTTTTTCTTTTTGCTATCTTCATTTCCCCTTGTTTCATTTGTATTTTCTTTCTTATCTCCCACTATCCCCTTCTTTTCCTAAAGTATGAGAGTTGTGCCAAGAGGATGAAAGGCTAACTACGAACTCAGTCATGAACGGCTAGAGGATGCTTTGGGTACGGTATTCCCTCCATCTTTCATTGCCCTTACTCCCCATGAGGATTATGGGATCTGATCAATTGTGTCTCTTACTTATAATGAGGTTCATCATAGTCAATAATAAAAACTCAAAATCAATAGGAGCATTGGGGAATGCACTTCAATTACCTCCCATAGTTTACTGGTTTTCACCAGGACACCAGGACACCATGGCTCTGAAAACTTTTCTAACCGCCCACCTGTCAACAGCCTCACCCTTTTCACCTCTCCTTGTACCTACTCCCTTAACACAACCCACCCCTCTTCCACTTTTCCTACTTCAAGTTATATATCTTTCTTCATTATAATCACCTCCGAACCATACATACCCCTAAAACATAAAACCATTCACCAACCCTCTCCTCTGCCCTTTCTCTCCTCCCTTCTCCTTTCACCCTCGCCTACACTCATCCACTATCACCCATCACTTTCCTTTGTCTTTCTTCTTTGGTTCTTGTCTATAGAACAAATACTTCCATATCCCAGCTTATGCTCAATACTCCAATAACACTTTTCAATTCCGAAAATGCATCTTAAGACAGGTGTGAAGAGCACATATCTCGCCTAGTAATCGTCAAGACAAGGTCTCAAGCTCAAGTTATGCTCTCCCTCAAAGACTTTGATAGGAAACCTTTCCCATTGTCCCCTGATACCCAATGTACCACTCGTACTGTTATCGTTTTCATGTTCCGAAATCTGCCCAGTCAGCATCAGGTAACCCGACTGCTCTTCTGAGCTCTTTGAACTGATTGCAGACGAGCATGATATCACTCAGGTGTCCTGCTTTACCATTAAGCCTTGCGGCCGTCGCAGGTACCCAGCAAATATTGCAAGCAATACATTTAAAGGACGAGAATTTCCAGACAGTGTTGTATACATAGGTGGAGCCTTCTGCAAGTTTAAACCTTACATCCCTCCCGCTGTCAGTGCCGAAACTGCTGGAGATTCGGAAACCCAGAAAAATACTATAGATTCACCACACGTTGTTCTCTCTGTGCCTCACCTGGCCCAAACCTTCCAAACTCTGCCCCTCAACAAAACGGTGAAAGCTGCACCCAAGAACATAATGTCTTCTTCCGAGGCTGTCCTATATTTGAATAGGAGGTTGCTGCCCTCAACCTTAAACATGGCATTATACTCAAAGAAGCTAGGGAAGAAGCCTGTCACAGTAGCTTCTAACAAATTCCTATGTTCAACGCATCTCCACTTACACCCCACGGACCACGACTAGCGCTAACTTTCCCTTTACTACATCCCATCCTCCTTCCTCCACATACCTCTGCTACTCCTCTTGTTCCTTTTTCATATACTACAATTATCAATTCCATTACCTCTTCCACTGCTATTACCACCTCTTTGTTCCTCTCTCTTGCCTCTTCCCCTTCTATTTTTCTCACTTCTCTTGTAGTTCCTTCAGTGCCAATGACTAATCGGTTTTCTTTACTAAACCATGACATTTCAACCTCTACTTCTTCAACTTCTATCATGTTCCCCTCTTACGTCGTATTCGTACATGAAACACCAAGCATCGCTTCTGTGCTTCCCTTCAAAATCCATCTACTAATCCTACTGCATCCTTAATTACTATAACCTCTTGCCTGCAGGCTCCTGCTAAGAAAACATTGACTACCATTGTCTTCTCTCCTTCTTTCCTTTGTGAGACCATCTCTCTGAGATTGAAGCATATATTGCAAAACCTTTTATTGATGTTTCACTCACTTTCTCATAATCTACCTCATCACATTCAACTTCAGATTACACCCTCTGTGTTCCAGCAGAAATTCCTCCCCCAGCTCGTGACCTTCCTCCCACTTCCCTACCTCCTCCCCCTACTCGTATACCTTCCCCATCTTCCCATCTCCCTTCCCCTAATTCCTTCTCTTCTCCCTCACCCTATTTCCGACATTCCCTCCCACTCTTTCACCTTTATCTCTTCCTCATTATCTTTTCCCTCCTGGATTCCCTTGATAATCCTTATTGTATTATCTATCCTATCTCCAAGATCCCTACCTTAATATGTTTTTCTTCTTGCACCCTTCTTTGCTTTGACAAACAACTCTATGGTGTCATGTTTCACCGCCAATGCTGGGAAGGCAGGCTATGTCAGTTTACTCTCAGACACGCAGCAAGGAACTCCTCCTCTCTTCCTTCATGTCTTTTGTAAGTGTCAGCCGTGATCTGGTCTGGGCGGCCCGGTCTGGTCTGGTGGGTCTGGTCATTTTGTGTACAGACAGTTTATAATCTTGTAATTATTATACTAAAATCATCAAAGCGCCAGTGTCTACTGTCACCTCTGTTCCGATTTTGAGTAATCCATGCAGATCACCCACACGCTTCCTTTGTAGATTTATTCAATCAAATATCCTTTACAACTACTCGCCTATTTTTAAGATTCAATATCAACATCTCTATTGCTCAATATATAAGTAGTTTGGTAAGCACTACAAGGACGGCAGTGGTGAATAAACCATTACAAGGGAGTGACGCGGCGAGACAAACTAAGAAATGATGACATAAGAATAGAGCTAGAAGTGGAACCCATACTTATATTTATTGAAAGAAATTAGCTAAGATGGTACGGCCACATCATGCGTATGGATGAAAATAGAACACCAGCGAAGTACTACAAGTGGCCTCCAGCCGGCAAAAGACCCATAGGAAGACCCCGAAAAAGAGGGAAAGACGCAATACGCGAAGCTGTGGGTGCCCGAGGGGAGACACTGGAGTATGTGGAGGAGATGGAACTGTACGCAGACAGACAAGAATGGAGGGCATTTACGAGGCACCATGACTGACAGGGGAAACCCTACCTGGTGTATGATGAGAAAGGTGAGAAAAGTGGTGTCATGCGGTGGCTATGACTGTGGTGATTTTTTTTCTCAAAAGACCGCAGCTGTTCTTTCAAAAAACACATGTATTCGTTTTTTCTCCCAACTAATTTCATCAAGTCTCGTAATTGCCCAGGAGCACATTCATCGTCTCCATGTGCCTGTATCTGCATCATCTTGTTCTTGTCTATGAGCAAATCCATCGTCTCCGTGATGCGAATATAGGCTCTTTTCCAAGTACACAGTCGTCGTCTCCATGTTTCCTCCTCTCTTGAGGGACGTGTTGCTTTGGCAACTATCTCCAAGCACCTTCACCTGCTGCTAAAATGTCCACAAAAATAATGCCGATAACATCTTCACTCAGCTGCTGACGCCTTCATCGACTGCTGACGCCTCTACTCTGCGTTCACAAATTAATTAAGTACCAATTCATACCTCTTGTCTTCTTCTCTTCCTACTTATTCTCCCACCCTCAGTGTTGGTTTTGTCCTACTTTTATCCTCCACTCTGCCCTACTTGTACTTGTTGAGTTCTACTCTATTATTTGGTGTCCTTTGTTCTCATATAAATAAATAAATAAATATTATATATATATATATATATATATATATATATATATATATATATATATATATATATGTTGTTCATCAATTTATATATTGTAATTAAGTCACCTCTTTCTTTTCTTTTTTTCAAGTGTGCTTGGTTGATTTTTTAAAAATCTATCCTCATATGTGAGATCTTTCAATACTGGCACCATCTTTCTAATGTCAACACATGCTTTTTCTTATGCAGGGACCATACTACTTCTGCATATTCCAGTTTTGGTCTGATCATTGAAGTTGTATTTTTTCTCATCATATCTTTATCTAAGAAGTGAAAAGCCATCCGTATATTTCTTAGTATCATGTGTCACCGAAATGTTTATCTATATGTTTCTCTGGTAATAAGTTGTCCTGTATTACCACTCTCAAATCTTTCTCTTTTTTCTAGTGATATAATATTTTGTTCTAACTCATACGTCCATGAGGGTCTCATTGCACTCTTTCAATTTTTTTCCCCCATTTCCAGTACGTGGCATTTATTTACTTATTGAATTCCATTTCCCATGTCTTGCTCCATTCATATATCTTCTTTATATCATTCTGTTGCTCTTCGCAATCCTTGTGATTTCTTATCTTTCATAATAATTTTGCATCATCTTCAAACAGACTCCTTGCTAGTTGATGTTCTTTCGTTTTCTGTTTCTGTTTTCTTTTCATTCTCATTCATGCTCTGTCCTTTTCCTTTTTTGCACTTACACGCTTTCCGTAAACGACTTTTTTTTTTCTTCTTTTACTAGATCAAATGGAACGTACTTCTTGACTGCTCGTTCACATATAATCAGGAAGAAATCATACTTTTCTTGAAAGTCTTTCAATTCTTTCATTCTTCTCCAATCAGTTTCGTCAAAAAATAATTTAATTTCAGTATAATTTGCATTACCATAATTCCTCCTTTTCTTTTTATAGGATTCCTCCTGCCTTACTTCCATAACTCCTCCCTTCATTTCAATTTCCAGGACTACATGGTCACTGTTTCCAGATATATTAATTTGGTAAACAGTAGGTTTAATCTTAATGGTTTAATTTATCCTCTATATCTTATATTATGCATTGTTAGTTTCAATAATTTACTTCCCCAAGTATTTTCACCTCCGCTTGCATAGGTCTCCCACCTTACTTCACTACAATCTAAATCACCCACCAACATTATCCTTTTGCTGTTTTTAATTTTTTTTCTAAAGTCTCTAGAGCAGTAATTCTTAACATGGGGGAAATTTCCCACTCGGGGGAAATTTTAGGATTCCAGGGAAATCGATTGAGAAAAGTAAAAATAACCAGCTATTGGCCGACAGAAGCAAAACAAATTTCATTTAATGTAGCAGTTGACTTTTGTTCAAAGTGTTGTGAAACCATGCATCTTGGAGAGTGTGAGGCTTGTGTTAGGAGAGGAGGCATCGAAGAAGATGAAGCAGATCTCACTATCTAACAACACTATCAAGAACATAATTGCCGAAATGTTTGAAAACATCAAGGAAAATGTGGTATCAAAAGTAATGTTGTCGCCATTCTTTTCCCTTCAGTTTGACGAGTCCACAGATGTAACCAACATTTCACAACTACTCGTTTTCAGTCGCTACATTACCGATTGACTACTCTCAATGTTAAAAAAAAAGTCTTTCATTCCTCACATTTATAGTTTAGTAATTCTAAAATGTATATATTCAGCTTAAGCCTGCAAATTCAAATAAACCGTTTATTATTATCATTATTATTATAATTATTATTATTATTATTGTTATTACACACACACACACGCACACACACACACACACACACACACACACACACACACACACACACACACACACACACACACACACACACATATATATATATATATATATATATATATATATATATATATATATATATATATATATATATATATATGTGTGTATATATATATATATATATATATATATATATATATATATATATAAATATATATATATATATAAATATATATATATATATATATATATATATATATATATATATATATATATAAAAACACACACACACACACACACACACACACACACACACACACACACACATACTTCACTTCGCTCCCGACCTTCACAGGGAGCGGATGTCAGTTTGGCGCTCCTGCCATCCTAGACCAGCCTGTTGGTCTTTACCCTTTTTCATAATTTCTTCTACACACTACTGGTACAGAAGCTCAACATGGAACTATAACGTCTTTAATACTAAATCATCATCATGCTACAGAAAATCCTACCACATCCTCGTCTCACCAGCCTGAGTGGAGTGAAACATCGAACCCCCGCCACCGACCCACCATGCCCCCTCAACGAGCTATTAGTCACTTCAACCACATTGTGCCCATCCGAGCACCACGGACCGACCGCTACAACAAGCCTCTTCTATTTGTTCCCAATAATCTACTCCGGATTTTTATCTGAATCCGAATCTGTTTTGGATTCGCTGGGTGCAAATAGAACCCTCGGAGGCAGTGCAGATCAAAACAAAAACAATGAGAGGCCAGTCGCTGCCCAGCCGTCACGCGTCACTTCTCCGAGGAGGTGTTGAGAGCTACGGCTTTCATTTTCTGATACATTTAGGGGGCCAGCGGCACCCCAAATGCTAAGCTACCTGCTTATTGTACAATAAAAAAAAAAATTGACATAACTAAATGTGTTCTTGAAAACACCATTAGATTCTTAAAAAATAAATTCAGGTCTGATGAACCTCGAGGTTAACCTTGATAATGTTACACCTATTATTGTAGCATACTGCCCCTTCCACAATATTTCTTTGCAATTCCATGGTTATTTTGAGTAATCAGACATCATGGACACTCTTGATGAATCTACATATCAATCTACCGAGTTTGAGTTGTACATTAATACAAATGCAGCTGCAAAAATGCTTTTGTTTGATGTTATCTTAATTCCACCACACACACACACACACACACACACACACACACACACACACACACACACACACACACACACACACACACACACGTAAAGGATTGTTAGCCTTCGCTCGTTCTATGATTTAAAGTTAATAAAATCCTTGGCTAACATCCTTTACTTTTTCTCAGCTAAACTTACAAGACTATTGAATCACTGGATAAAGTTAGGTTGCTTTAAAGTGGAAAATACAAAGTGCGTTAGGTTAGAATACTGCACATGCTGATTCTTTCATTATATTTCTGATATTGATTGATAGTCTATAATCAAAACATAATATTTTATTCCTGTCTTTAATGAGTGCCTTATTACAAAAGAAAAAGTATTTTCTTCTTAAGGGGTTCCATTGGGAGCAGTCCCCTGGTTAGATTAGATTTGGGTAAAACTTCACTTTCACACCCGCCCAACTCCCCTTACATTCCCACACGTCCTCATGTTTATTGGGGGAAGATGGGGAATGGGGATATCTTATTAGCTATTTATTTGCGACGGTAATGAGTGTCAGAATCGTGTGTGTATATATCAATGTAAAACTTTCGAGTATTGGTTTCCTTACCCAAAAAAAACTTTAGTGATATCTTATTAACTATTTATTTGCTACGGTCTTTTGTACCTACATTAGCATTTCT
>JAPQNM010000043.1:22582701-22585201 GCA_029783475.1 Metacarcinus magister | reverse complement strand
CTAATCATGATTTCGACTTCAAAATTATATTTTCTTTACCCATTCCCGTACAGTAACTTCAGCCACCTTTCTCTTTATGGGACTTTACAATCCTGCTTCTCTGGCCAGTTCCTTTGTCTAACTTTTGAATCGAAACTTACCAGGAAGAAACATATCTTAATCATTCAGAAAAATGTTCCCTTGCGTTTCCACCTACTACAAACTCTCTCTCATGTGCCTTAGGTGCTGACCATAAGACACTTCTTCGCCACCCTCTTGCCTTAATACTCTTGACTACGGGTGTCATGTGTATTTATCAGCTGCTTCTCTTCTAAATTTACTTGACCTTGTCCAGTATCTATGATTATGTCTGGCTCTTGGTGACTTTTGCTCCTCAGTAGAAGCTTTTTATGTAGATTCCGGTTTACCGTCACTTTCCCGTCGCCAAACTCTTTTTCCCTTTTCGTTTATACAACCTCCCCATTTCCTATTTCAAATGTCCTCTTCCATACCCATTTTTTTTTTTTTCCGGCTTATGCCTTCCTCTTCAATTTTTTCTTCTGTCCTTTCTAATCCCTCCAAGTCTTATAATGCAATTTACATCTTACGATCCCTATTTCTTGAACACTTTTCTAATAATGCTAATTGCACTCCTGTGTTACTGATGGCTCTAAATTCCTCCATGGATCTGTTTTTTTCTGTTATTTTCCTTTTCTGATATTTCCAATTCCAACTACCATGCGTGTCCAGTGTCCTTAAGACTGAGATATACGCTATTATCTTTACTGTTCGAAAAAAAATATCCTACCCTTCTTCATTATTTGTATTATTCAGTTCCTCAAAGATTCTCTCTCTCTCTCTCTCTCTCTCTCCTCTCTCTCTCTCTCTCTCTCTCTCTCTCTCTCTCTCTCTCTCTCTCTCTCTCTCTCTCTCTCTCTCTCTCCTCTCTCTCTCTCTCTCTCTCTCTCTCTCTCTCTCTCTCACTCTCTCTCTCTCTCTCTCTCTCTCTCTCTCTCTCTCTCTCTCTCTCTCTCTCTCTCTCTCTCTCTCTCTCTCTCTCTCTCTCTCCTCTCTCTCTCTCTCTCTCTCTCTCTCTCTCTCTCTCTCTCTCTCTCTCTCTCTCTTTCTCTTTTACGCTCTTTCTATGCTATTCGCCCTTTTGTTTATGAAATCCCAGAGTGGCTGTTTTGCCTCGATTTCTGCCTGCAAAAAGTTTGACTGTTTCTACTGTGTTCCAGCCATACTGTTGTTACCGGTAATGGACTTGTCGATGCACTGGCCCATTCTGCTGCTATGTTAGAATACCATAATTGCATGAAAGACTCAGCCTGTGATTATTTCCCTCTCTTTAGCTCCTTTCTACTTAGCCGTTGGCAATCTTTCTTGTATGACCTCATAAATAATAAACTTCGTGCAGTTAGACCATCCATCTCTCCTTGGTCAAACCAATGTCAAGAATAGACGATAGGACACTGCACTTACATGATTACGTATAGGCTACAATAAACTCATTCACACCTATCTCATGACACACTTCCCACCGACCTTTTGCCTGTCTTTTAATACCACCTCTCTGTATACCACATTATTTTATTTTGCCCTCGTTACATTATGCCAGAGCTGCAGTTTTCTCTCATTTAGTTCACTTATCCTGATCCCGCCCCCCCCCCTCCTTAATGATATTCTTAGAGAATCATCTTATTTCTTCCTAGATATTATTATTTCTTTCCTGCGACAAGCTCACATCCTCCATTTGATGTAACCATTTCTCTATAACTAACTGGTCTTTCCTTCCGTTGCTTTCCGCCCCATTATTTTCTCGTCTTACCATTGTCTTTTGCTAACCATAGCGCCATATGACCTCTGATGTCTGGGGCTTACTTTATTCACATTAACTCACACACCATATAAATAATTAACTCAGTTTACAACATGCATTGGCTGTTCAGTTAGATAAAATTTTTGAAGATGCTGGCAAGACTGCATATGTGTCATGCACTCCATCTTCATGGCTTATGTATTCACCTTATTTATTTGTTTCTGTTTATTGTTAATTACTTCTTTGCATTATGAAATTATTACATATCAATGTTTGACCATATTTCAATAATATCCAAATTGTATACAGTTACAGCATTTAAACACCAATTAAAGCTACTCTAATGTTCTTCCCATTCAATGGCTAATTAGCCAGGATATCATAAAACTTTGATATGTTCCAAGCTTCAGTTGGAGAGACTTTAATTCAGAAAATAAAGCACGTGACCGGATTGATAGGGATGGCTTGTGGAATTTCCTACAATTGTATTGGCTAGGTGACAGTGGTTTGATAACATTATATGTGAATATATTGCATGTGTATGAATGGGAAATGGCATGAATGAGTGGTTCCCTGTTTGAGTAAGGTTATGTCAGGGATGCGTAATGTCACTGCAGGTCAATATTGCTATGGTTGTTGTGGTAAGGTGGTATGTACAAGAATGATACGTAGAGATTTCAGTTTGGTAAATAATAATGATAG
>JAPQNM010000043.1:22527701-22577701 GCA_029783475.1 Metacarcinus magister | reverse complement strand
AACAAGCACAATCCTCATTAAGCGAATATAAGTGGCACAGGCCGTAACAAGACCAAAAGGCATCCGAGTAAATTCCATCAGGCCCTTGTGAGTGGGAAACGCAGTGAAGCGTCGAGCTTTGGCAGAAAGTGGAACCTGGTAATATGCCTTACTCAAATCTAGCTCTGAGAAGAACTCAGTACCAACGAACTTATGCAGCTCTTGTCTCAATACTGCAGGATGGTTCAGCATGGAAAATAGTAACTGAGTTGAGTAACCTGTAATCAATGGCCATCCGATACGTACCGTCGGACTTCTTGACCATGATAACCAAGTCAATGGCAACTCTGGAGAAGGGTTCAGTTACGACAGGTAACGGTTGAAGAGGTACTGGACGTACCCTTCCCTTAGCTGACATACGTTGACATTTGTCGCAGGAACGGCAGTAATCCCGGATGTCTGCACACATCCCTGGCCAATAAAAGTCTTGCCATACCTTCATCTGGGTCTTCCGGTGGGAGAAATGTCCAGACAAAGGACCTTCGTGAGCAACACGTAGGATGACAGGACGGCAATCGCTGGGAACAACCAAGGATAAACCATTTACCTTTTGAAGGTGATCCGAGGAGAGACATTTTCGGTACAGGAGGCCGTCCTCATGTATGAACTGGTATGTGGCACCATCCCGTGCTTTCTCAACTTCTTGAGTGGTAGCCTTTGATTGTAAACCCGTCAAGGAAGGACAGGATTCCTGAAGTTGACGAAACTCATCAGGGGTTACAGTCAAAGGATGGAGCTTAGGCAGAATTAGAGGTTGGACCCGTTTAGATCGACCGGCTCTGGTCTCCACAGCACACACTTGAGTAGTTGAGGACTCAACTGGTGGTAGATGCTGACATCCAGAAGGGCGGTTGTCCTTTTCTTGAGAGGAGAGGGAAGTTCCGGGCGAAGGAGAGTCATCAGGAGGCAACAGAGGATCTTGTAGGGAAGAAACGTCAGTGGTGGCTTGGTCATGGTCACTATGGAGAAGATGGTTGTCGTTACTGAGTAGAGAATCAGGATTATCAGGATCTTGTACTCCGGGAATATTCCCAACTAGAGCACTAGCAAATTTAATTGGGGCCCTTACAGCATCTGTCCAACCAGTGTAAAATGGACACCGTAAGTAACACTTAACGACAGGAAATTCGTCGATGCGTCCCAAATAGTCAGCAACTTGTACTTTGGGGCAGAGTGATGGGTCAATGTCTGGCAAGGCTTCCTCAGAAATTACAACTCCAGAGCATCCAGTATCCATAATTATAGAGGAAGACCATGACCCATTAATAGTCCCCGTAACTGAGAAGTTAGGCACTTTATGGTCCTCTAAACAAAATCCAACTTTATAGGGGGGCGTGGTAGTAGTTCCATCCTTGAATGCTCGAGGATTCCTGGGACAGCGTGGTCGTATATGTCCTGCTTCCCCACAATTGTGACAAGTCACGGTTGAGAGAGTCTGACTCCCAGGAGAAGGTAGAGGCTGGAGTGGAGTAGCAAGTAGAAGGGAGATTTTCTTAGCGTTGTTGTTGGAAGAGACCTTAGGATAGGCGTTGTGGGCGGATGCCCAGTCATCCGCTAGTTGTATCGCTTCCTTCAGCTTGGTAGGCCTTCTTTCCTTGATGAATAGGCGTATTTCTGCTGATAAGGAGGACAAAAATTGGTCAAAGATAATAAACTCCCTTAAATCAGCATAAACATTGGCCACAGAGGAAGACTCAACCCAAGAATCAAACATCCTCGATAACTGGGTAACAAATTGATGATAGTTCTGTCCTACTCTAATCTTGTTTGACCTGAAATCCACCCGGTAGCCATCTGGAGTTTTACTGAAGCCCGTTAACAAGGCTTGCTTCAGCAACTCGTAATCCTCAGTGGTGGATGATGGAAGGGACGTGTAGAGTTCGGCAGCTTTACCAGTAAGGAGGCAACCCAGACGAACGGCAAAGGTATCTCTGGGTAAAACCAGCATCTCGGCCACACGCTCAAACCTAGTTAAATAGGTGGCAATGTCCTCTTCATCCTTGTATGGTGGTAGACTAGGTCTGGAAACAGGATCATGTGATGGTAGGACTGAGGGCTTACCTTTAGCTGCAATTTCTGCCAGCTTGATCTCTTTCTCCCTCTCAGCTTGTGCTTGTCTTTCTTCTCTTTCAGCTTGTCTTTCTTCTCTTTCCTTCTCAGCTTGTCTTTCTTCTCTTTCTCTTTCCGCTTGTCTTTCTTCTCTCTCAGCTTGTCTTTCTTCCCTTTCGTTTTTCTGTTGTTCAAGGATCCACTGGCCAATTTCCTTGCCCTGCAGACCGAGGGTTTCACCCTGCTCCTTCAGTTCTTGAAAGGAAGACATGGAGAAGACCACACAGAGAACACAATACAAAACAAAAAATTGGACGACACCTCACGTGCAAAAATCTGGCAAAAGCAAGAGTTTGACGGCAATCAAAACACTCATAACATTACTCCCGGGCCTCAGGCAGCAACGGCGCGCAGCAGCGACTTACAGATAACAACCCACAATCTGTAAAATGATAATAAATAATTGGTAGTTCTTATCCTGGCGAGGTCGCCAATATGTCAGGGCCGAGGTGACTACCAATTAATATTATCTTTTTATAGAGATGTGGGGAAGAAAAATCATGGAGTATGATACCCCGAATATATTTACACACACACAAATAGCAAACAATAGGCTAGAAGCCAAAATAAATCACCAACGACGAACTGCTCGTAAACAATTACCAGAGCAGGGGTATGACACCCAAATAACTCCCTGTACAGCTGTTTTGAGGGTGAGATGCGTGACAGCAAAACTCGGCAACGTAGATTGCTCCTCAGACAGCAGGGAGGGTCGAATGGTGTAGGTACAGTTGAAGGGCACACTGGAAGGGAGCCCAAGTCTCCAGAAATGCCTTCGGAATGTTGAGAAACCAGCAGCAGGTGGTGAGGTGTTGTCAGGTGTGAGAGCTGAGGCGTTCTTTCCTTCTCCAAGCCGGTGGCGTGGAGCTTGGCTCGGTTAGACTACCCCCCTACCCCTGGACAAGGGGGTGGGGTAGTGGCGGCGAAGCCGGTGAACAAGCGCCGGCAGACGAGAGTGGTATTTCAACCACTAAATGGGGGAAGACGAGGCAGGTGCAGTTCCTCACAATATATATATATATATATATATATATATATATATATATATATATATATACATATATATATATATATATATATATATATATATATATATATATATATACATATATGTATATATATATATATATATATATATATATATATATATATTTATATGTATATATATATATATATATATATATATATATATATATATATATACATATATACATATATACAGTGGTCTAGCGCTCGTGTGAGCGAGCCTAGGATCCCAGGTTCGAATCCCCGAGATTCGCTGACCACTTTTCATTCTTTGATATCACCGCCGAGTGGCCAAAGACTACCCAAATTGCTGCCATACTGTCCTCAGACGGGACTTACAACGTTATATGCATCTGAGGCTGTAGCAGCGATTAGCCTCGCACGTTCTCAACATATTCAAGAGAGAACGTAAACATTTGAGGCGTCACTATAAAAATCTGATAACCTACGTCAAATAACAGGCGAGGCAAGTCCATCTGTGCCTCCATAAGCCTACTGGCGCCAACGGTTAATGATATAGAAAAAGAAAGAAAAAAAAATATATATATATATATATATATATATATAAATATATATATATATATATATATATATATATATATATATATATAAATATATATATATATATATATATATATATATATATATATATATGTATATATATATATATATATATATATATATATATATATATATATGTATATATATATATATATATATATATATATATATATATATGTATATATATATATATATATATATATATATATATATATATATATATATATATATATGTATATATATATATATATACAAATATGTATATATATATATATATATATATATATATATATATATATATATATATATATATGGGTGTGTGTGTGTATATATATATATATATATATATATATATATATATATATATATATATATATATTTGTGTGTATATATATATATATATATATATATATATATATATATATATATATATATATATATATATATATATATATATATATATATATATATATATATATATATATATATATATCCACCCATATATTATATTTTATTTATATATAATTTTTGTTTTTGTTTTTAAGTAACGCCTCGTTTCTTGTTGTACAATACTCATGTGAAGATGGTGGTGGTGTGTTGATCATTGACCAATTATATTAAATCAATTAATCATTGGGGGCATACGCCGAGGGGCACGTTGCCTCGCCAACCCTCCGACGCCAGCTCCGGTGATCACCTCGTGCAAGTCCCCATGCAAGCCCCCTTCCCATACCAAGTAAATCCCAACAAGAAACATCGATTTGCCCCAGCGACGAGCTTTGTGGGCGCCCCCTTGGCCTCCTACACTCCGGGTTATCCTTTTCAGAGACAAACCGAGAAGCAAGATCAACTTCTGGGTAACATGTCACATGACGGAGTTGACGTTGGCGGACTATGCTGGTAATAAGCCTTGATTCAGTCTCACGGAACAGTCACTGATTTGACACGAAGTCATTCCAGCGATACCCCATGATACTGCGAAGGCATTTATTATCAATGACATCAATTTGCCTCTTCAGATCGGTGTTTAGTGTCCATGTCTCACAGCCATACTGTAAGACAGGGTTCACCAGTGACTTGAAAATTCAATTGTTTTGTCCGTCTGCACAGGTACTGACAACACCAGATACTCTTGTTGAGCAAATCCATGACACCATGGGCCAGGTCAATCCACCGTAAGACTTCTTGATGTGATCCACCATTGTTATGGAACACGCTACCAAGGTATGTGAAACTGTCCATGATGTCGATGTCCTCGCCACACGTATGGATAGACTGTACTGTTTCATCTAGCAAGCCTCCAAACACCTGAACCTTAGTCTTGGGCCTCCTCGTGCAGTGCTTCGGGAGTCATCACCAGAACCTCCAGTGACTCAGCAAAAATTACTGCATCGTCGGCAAAAAATAAGGTCAGTGACTGGTCCACAAATCTGCCCAGTACCCAGTCCATACATGTATTGAAAAGTGAAGGAGCAAGAACGCATCCCTGCCTCACTCCCGTATGCACAGGAAAGAAGCTGGTCATGCCCACCCCCCCACTTCACAGTATTCTCAGATCCGGAGTACAAGCCAGATAGTAGTCCAATAATCCCCGAGTTCCACTAGTACTCGAAACGCTAGGATACGGTCAGTTGTTGACTTACCAGGTGTGAACCCTGACTGTTCAGGTCTCTGATATTTCAGGAAGTAACTGCGAACTCGCATCAGTAGCAGATGGGCAGCACCTTGCCTGGTACGCGTTATCCCGCGGTAGTTGTTGCATTCCTGATGGTCTCCTTTATTTTTCCAGATAGGGACGACCAACCCCCTTTTCCAGTCAGGAGGAATGGTACCTGAATGTCATACAGCAGTCAAACAGCATACAACCAAAGGATCATGGTCTCACCTCCAGTTGTGAGCAACTCTGCACTGATGTTACAAATGCCAGCTGCCTCTCCACCCCTCAACTTTGCCAGAGCCTCTTTGACTTCATCAATAGAGGGTGCAGCTTCGTTAATGGGCGGATCAGCATCCATCACCTGTAACCCAGTGGTTTGAAGCTGTCCGCTTGGAAGGTTAACCTTGAACAATTGCTCAAAGTACTCAGCCCAACGAGCCATCTGCCCATCCGCGTCTGATACGAGGCAACCATCTGCTGTTCGAATAGCACTCACCCGAGATGTAGACTTGGAGCGGAGCTTCTTCAGGGCTCGATAGGTAGGTTTGAGGTCATTAGCATTTAAATGACCCTCAACATCCTCTGCGAGACTCCTGACATACCTCGCCTTGTCTCTCCTCAGAAGAGTTCTAGTCCTAAGAGACAAAGCCCTGTACTGGTCCCGGCTTCCAGCTAGCCTAGCCAAGCGACTTTTCTCTATACTGTCCAGTGTCTCTGCAGAAGCGAACCCACCCCGTGACTTCGGACGACCCCCAACACACCCTGTGGGAGCCTTAAGAGTTTCACGTTTGAAGGTATCCCACAGTTCTACCGGGTCCTCAAGGGCGTCGAGCACTTCAAACTGATTTGAGACTGTCACTGCATACTCATTTTATATTATTTTTTAATTTTTTTATTTATACTAATGGCATTACATGGGATATTTTGAGAACTAAAGGTGACATCCTTGAATGTCATCTATCCCAAAGCTCAACCCTGCCTGCCGGGATTGCAAGGTCACAAACCCTTGGCTTATACCCGTACCTATTGTACTGCTTGGTGAGCAGAAGTTACAGCGTTTAAGAAGACAAACCCATCTTGTCTTCACCCGACCTGGGATTCGAACCCAGAACATCTCGGTTGTGAGCCGAGCGTGCTAACCACTTTAGTTTCTCAAGATGGAACACATTGTAATCACATTGTTATATCTTTCTGGACTTGACATGAAGCTTGAGTGTTGCAACAACAAGCCTGTGGTAAGTTGCAAAGAACTAGGCACTCCAGAAAACCCTGTAGTTCTGGAGGATCACTCAACGAGACAAGTACTAACGAGGATGTGATCAATCTTTTTTGCTATACCAAGTTTAGCGGTGCAGCTCTGGTCTTTGATAACAAGAACCTGCAATTCTCTACCTTCTAAATTTTGCAAAATTCAGAAGGAGAGAACTATTAGTGCTCCTGGTACCAGAGCCATGGGGACCAACACATAACTGGTAGCCAGCTCTCTCAGTGCCAGTGGCAGCATTGAAGTCGCCCAAGACAATGAGTGTGTCCCAGCGGGGGCACTGATCCAGAACAGAGTCAAGTTTAGCGTAGAACATCTCTTTCTCGTCAGCATCACACACTTCGGTAGGAGCGTACACTGCAACAAGAGACATATAGCCCAAGGTGTGCTTTAGCCTCAATCACATTATACACTCATCAACCGGATTAACCTCAACAACGGATGATTGTAGTCTGCTAGAGACGCCTATAGCTACTCCCTTAAGACGGGTAGCATTGCTCATGCCGGACCAGTAGTAGGTAAAACCTCTGGTTCTGATCTCGCCACTGCCAGGCCTCTTCGTGTCAGAAAATCCCACTTTATCCATCCTCAGCCTATTGAGCTCATATGATAAATGAGGCAGTCGGTGGTCCTCTGAGAGGCTTAGTATGTTCCAAGAGCCCACATGCAGAACCTGTTGGAGATTTACACCAGAGCTGGTTCGGCGAGCAGACCCGCCGTCACCCCCAGAATTAAAAGTAGGGCGAGGGGATCCTCTCACATCATTCAGGTTGCAGCGGTCACGTGGGCTTTGTCCTGCACCCGTCATTTAGCCTATCAGATTCCTGATGCCTTGGCATCACAGTGGTCTGAGTGGATGGATCCCCCAGCAAAACCGGGTCGGGGTCGCGGCCAAAGCCTCGCCCGCGCCCAGAGTCTCGACCCCGGTCTCTACTCCTTAATGTGGTGGTGGCAGTAAGAAAAATGTTTACGGGGAAGGGTTGCAAGTCCCACCCCACCAGCCAGGTCAGGGCCTAGGCTGACTGCTGGCTAAGGACAGGGACGCAGAGATCCTGAGGGAGTATTTCCCGGTTGACTCGCTATTTCACTCATAGCTGGGGCTGGATGGCCATTGTCTCATCACGGTGAGTTCATTTACCCTCTACATGGTCTTATTTTTAATCCACCTGGATGTCCAACACACACTACTCACTGGTATGGTCCAGTGAAGGAGCCGGTTTAGTCGCAGAAAGATGACCATGCGGCTGGTTGTACTGGGTTACATGGTACCAGTAGCAAAGAATAACTTTGAATTTGGGGATTATTATTATCTCTGAGTATATATAAAATATGATAAAGCACCACAATTAAGAAGGCAATTTATAAATATTGTAATAACAAAACTCATAAATTTGTGAACATATGACGGTAGACTAGACGAGATGCTATAGGACGCTTAACTTCTGATCTTTCACTTGTTTCTGATTGGGGCAGAGCAAACCTTGTTTTGTTCAATGCCTCAAAAATTCAATTTCTACAACTATCTACTCGACATAACCTTCCAGATAACTATCCCCTCTTCTTCAATGACACTCAACTTCCCCTCTCCACCACATTAAACACACTCGGTCTATCCTTTGCTAAAAATCTAAACTGGCAATTTCATATCTCTACTCTTGCTAAATCAGCTTCCAAGAAGTTAGGTGTCCTATGGCGTCTGCGTCCATTTTTCTCTCCCTCTCAGCTGCTTGCTCTGTACAGGGGCCTTATCCGCCCATGTATGGAGTATGGCTCACATGTCTGGGGGGGCTCAACTCACACAGCTCTTTTAAACAGGGTGGAGTCTAAAGCTTTTCGTCTCATCAACTCTCCTCCTCTAACTGACTTTCTTGATTCTTTAAGTCACCGCCGCAATGTTGCATTTTTATCTATCTTTTACCGCTATTTTCATGCTGACTGCTCTTCTGAACTTGCTAACTGCATGCCTCCCCCCCCTCCCGCGGCCTCGCTGCACAAGACTTTCTACTTCTTCTCATCCTTATTCTGTCCATCTTCCTAATGCAAGAGTTAACCAGTATCTTCACTCTTTCATCCCTTACACTGGTAAACTCTGGAACTCTCTTCCTTTGTCTGTTTTTCCACCTGCCTATGACTTGAACTTTTTCAAGAGAGGAGTGTCAAGACATCTCTAATGTTAACTGGATCTCCACCCCTTGCTTTTATTCTCCTACTGTCCTCTTTACAGGGTCTGGCGACAAGCGGGATTTTTTTTTTTACTTATTTCTGTTTTCCCTTAGCCATTACCCTTTTAATATATATAAAAAAAAGAAAAAAAAAGACTATCAGTGCTCAGCTTACAGACTCGCGTAACTTCATACAGTCTGCTGGATTCAGGTTTAGATTAACAGACTATGAAACTGAACATTAGCTGGTGATTCTGGCATAATCTTCCTCGATCCGTCTGTATAAATCAAGAAGAAATAGAAACTCATATGACATGTGACAAAGTGGGGGCACACGCTCTAGCTGCGCGTAGCTGCTGACGCTCATCTCCCGTCAAATAGGCCTTTGAGCTTGTGTTGGAAATTAATGTTACCCCGTGACACAGGGCCACTATGACATCCTAATTTTCAGTTTATATATATATATATATATATATATATATTTTATTTTTTTTTACATTAAAAGGGTACTGGCTAAGGGAAAAATAAATTAAGTATAAAATAAAAAATCCTACTTGTCGCCAGATCCTGTAAAGAGGACAGTAGGAGAAATATAGACATAAGGGAAGTCCAAATTTGTGTGAGAAGTGTTTTGACACTCCTCTTTTGAAAAGACAAACAGACAAAGGAAGAGAGTTCCAGAGTTTATCAGTGTAAGGGATGAAAGAGTGAAGATACTGGTTAACTCTTTCATTAGGTAGATGGACAGAATAAGGATGAGAAGAAGTAGAAAGTCTTGTGCAGCGAGGCCGCGGGAGGGGGGGAGGCATGCAGTTAGCAAGTTCAGAAGAACAGTCAGCATGAAAATAGCGGTAGAAGATAGATAAAGATGCAACATTGCGGCGGTGACTTAAAGAGTGAAGACAGTCAGTTAGAGGAGGAGAGTTGATAAGTCGAAAACCTTTAGACTTTACCCTGTTTAAAAGAGCTGTATGAGTTGAACCCCCCCAGACATGAGAGCCATACTCCATACATGAGTGGATAAGGCCCCTGTACAGAACAAGCAGCTGAGAGGGAGAGAAAAATGGACGCAGACGCCATAGGAAACCTAACTTCTTGGAAGCTGATTTAGCAAGAGTAGAGATATGAAATTGCCAGTTTAGATTTTTAGAAAAGGATAGACCGAGTGTGTTTAATGTGGTGGAGAGGGGAAGTTGAGTGTCATTGAAGAAGAGGGGATAGTTATCTGGAAGGTTATGTCGAGTAGATAGTTGTAGAAATTGAGTTTTTGAGGCATTGAACAAAACAAGGTTTGCTCTGCCCCAATCAGAAACTAGTGAAAGATCAGAAGTTAAGCGTCCTATAGCATCTCGCCTTGAGTCATTTGATTCTTGTTGGGTTGGGCGTCTGTTGTACGACGTTGAAAAATGCAAGGTGGTGTCATCAGCATAGGAGTGGATAGGGCATTGAGTCAGTTTTAGGAGATCATTGATGAATAATAGCAAGAGAGTGGGTGGTCGGACAGAACCCTGAGGAACACCACTATTGATAGTTTTAGTGGAAGAACAATGACCGTCCACTACAGCAGCAATAGACCGGTCGGAAAGGAAACTGGAGATGAAGGTACAGAGAGAAGGATAGAATCCGTAGGAGGGTAGTTTAAAAATTAAATATTTATGTCAGTCTCTATTGAAGGCTTTCGATATGACAAGGCCGACAGCAAAGGTTTCACCAAAGTCCCTAAAAGAGGCCAAGATTCAGTTAGGAAAGCAAGAAGATCACCAGTAGATCGGCCTTTACGGAAACCATACTGGCAATCAGAGAGAAGGTTGTGAGCTGATAGATGCCTCATTATCTTCTTGTTAAGGACAGACTCAAAGGCTTTAGAAAGGCAGGAAATCAAAGATATAGGGCGGTAGTTAGAAGGATTGGAGCGGTCACCTTTTTTAGAGGCAGGTTGAATGTGAGCAAACTTCCAGCAAGAAGAATAGGTAGAAGTAGAGAGACACAGACGAAAGAGTTTGACCAGGCAGTGAGCGAGTTCGGAAGCACAGTTTTTGAGAACAACAGGAGGGACTCCATCCGGATCGTAAGCCTTCCGAGAATCAAGGCCAGAGAGGGCCTGGAAAACGTCATAATAAAGAATTTTAATTTTAGGGATGAAGTAGTCAGAGGTTGGAGGAGTAGGAGGAATATGCCCAGTATCATGCAAAGTAGAGTTGGTAGCAAAGGTTTGAGCGAAGAGTTCAGCTTTAGAGAAAGAAGAGAGCTGTGGGGCCATCTGGTTGAAGTAAAGGAGGGAAAGATGAAGAAGTAAAATTGTTAGAGATATTATTGGCTAGATGCCAGAAATCACGAGAAGAGTTAGAGTTGGAAAGACTTTGACATTTTCTATTGATGAAAGAGTTTTTAGTAAGTTGGAGAATAGATTTGGCATGATTACGGGCAGAAATATATAGGGCATGAGTTTCAGCAGATGGGTGGCTACGGTACCGTTTGTGAGCCGCCTCTCTATCATTGACAGCACGAGAACAAGCAGAGTTAAACCAGGGCTTTTTAGCTTTAGTATTAGAGAAAGTATGAGGAATGTATAGCTCCATGCCAGAGATAATCACCTCTGTTACGCTCTCGGCACAAAGAGAAGGATCTCTGACATGGAAGCAATAATCATCCCAAGGAAAATCAGAATAGTACTGCCTCAGGTCCTCCCACTTAGCAGAGTTGAAATGCCAGAAGCACCTCTGCTTAGGCGGGTCCTGAGGCTGCACTGGAGTGATAGGACAGGTAACAGAAATAAGATTGTGAGCGGAGGAGCCCAACGGAGAGGAAAGTTTAACAAAGTAAGCTGAAGGGTTGGAAGTTTCTACCAGGTTTCTACCAATCCGTTTGGGAGGATGTACAGCTGGGTGAGCTATGCGCCGCTTGCCTTCGTCCGGGATCGAACTCGGGCCAGCGGATTCGTAGTTAGACGTGCTAACCACTGCACCACTGAGGCACCATAATGTGACATGGTTTACATTAATCCTCTGAATTTAGGTTTCATTATACATGAGCTTGCTGAGATTGAACCTTGACCTAATAACCAAAGGGCCGAAATAGTATAAATTAGGTATGAGGGACTATTGCTGGTTAAGCAGTGTGTCAGCCCCTTTATTGCTGTTACTGCATTGGGAATAAGACTAGTGATAGATGGCATTATACAATGTTGCAAATTGTGAGATGAGAGGATGAGAAGCCAACTACGAGTTCAGTCATGAATGGCCTGAGGGTGACATGGGCACGGTATACCCTCCCTCTTTCATTGCCCTTACTCTCCAGCTATATTCCCCACTTATAATTAAACTCAGCATAGCCAGTTATGAAAATTCAAAACTAACAGGTACCTTGGAGAATGCACCTCAAACCATTCATCCCCCAAACTTCACTGGCTTTGATACTGACACTCCTCTGACCTCGGCTCTGAAAACTTTCCTAATCGCCCACCTGTCAACTCCCTTGTCCTTTCCTTGTTTCTTGTTCTTTTCCTTTTCCTTACACTCTGCTCTCTCCTCCTTCCCATAATGAGACCATCTCTGACATTGAAGCCCTTATAGCAAATTTGTTCATTGATGTCTCACTTTTTCCCATCCTCTACCTCATCACATTTAACTTCCGATAACACCCTCTATGTTCCAGCTGAAGTTCATCTCCTACCCTGTGACCTTCCCCTTACTCTAACGCCTCCATCTTCTCTCTCTTCCCTTTCACTCTTTTCCCCCTCTTCACCTTCCACCCTTTCAGCTACATCTACCAAAAACTTTTATCTTGATTAACCTTTACCTCCTTGATCCTTCCGTAAATCCTTGATATATAGGGTTACTACCCTTCGCTTCAATTATGGCCTAACACTCAAAGAAGCTTGACAACAAGCCCATTTCAGCGGCTTCTAACAGGTTGCGCTCTATCAACCCATTCCTTTTCCTTGAACACTTTTCTTTCTTGCCTTTATCACAATTCTTTAATTATTTTTCCAAAAAATATCCGCTCCCATAGTAATTATCTACGATGTGTACTCTTTATCTATGGTCTTCCAAGTCTTACACACCAACTTACATTTAACGATCCCTTTTCCTTGAACATTTTTCTACTTTTATTTATTTTTTATTTTTTTTTAAATTAAAAGGGTACCGGCCAAGGGCAAACAAAAATAGGTTTTTAAAAATCCCGCTTGTCGCCAAACCCTGTAAAGAGGACAGTAGGAGAAATAGAGGTAAGGGGTGGAGATCCAATTTAGCGTAAGAGGTATCTTGACACTCCTCTTTGGAAAGAGTTCAAGTCATAGGCAAGTGGAAAAACAGAGAAAGGAAGAGAGTTCCAAAGTTTACCAGTGTAAGGGATGAAAGAGTGAAGAAACTGGTTAACTTTTGCATTATAAAGATGGACTAAATAGGGATTAGAAGAAATAGAAAGCCTTGTGCAGCGAGGCCGCCAATTGGCTCTAAATCCCACTATGACTCTGATTTTGCCGTACTTTGACAAACCCACATCCTCCATTTCATGTAATCATTTCAATATAACTAACTGTTATATCCATCCCCATATTTTGTCTTACTCTTTTCGCTGCCGTTTGGCATTAGGTTAACATAGTGCCATATGACTTTTGATGTCAGGCGCTTACTTTTTGTTCGCATTAACTTGCTCACCCTTGTTCCTTTCACCTCTTATTGTACCTGCTTCACCAGCACCAACACCAACCTCTCCTTCTACTTCCATAGCTTCCTCTATGATAACTACCTTAAAACCATATATAAACCCAAAACATAAAACCACACACCAACCCTCTACTCTGATCTCTCCAGAATGTCCCGTCCTCCTTTCAACCTCGCCCTTTTAATACCATTAATCACCTTCCTATATACAGCCTCTTTGGTCCTCGCCGATGAAACAAATACTTCTATATCCCTACTCATGCTCCCTACTCTGATAACAATTTTCAATTTGAAAAATGCATCCAAAGACAGGTAGAAAGGGTAATCTCCTTACATGACCTGACAAATCCCTCAATATCCCAAACTCAAATTAAGCTCACCCTCAAAGACTTTGATGGGAAAACTTGCCCAGTGTCCCATGATACCCATTCTCATACCTCATGAATTTTGTCCAGTGGGCGTCAGATGGCTCGACTGCTATTCTGACCTCTTTGAACTGATTGCAGACGAGCATGATATCGCTCATGTGTCCCGCTTTACCATTATCCCTCATGGCCGTTGCAGGTACCCAGCAGTTATCGCAAAAACTACATTCATAGGTTCAGATCTTCCAGATAGTATATACTTAGGTGGAACCTAAGCCTTCCGCTTCAAATATGGCCTACCACTAAAACAAGCAAGACAAGAAGCCCGTCTCAGTGGCTTCTAACAGGTTCTTCTCTCTCAGCTCATCTTCTAATACCCTACGGACCACTACCTTTCTCTCTGCTATATTCCATTCGTCTTCCTCCACCCATTAAGAAAAATGCTCCTCGTCGTATTCGCTTACTACAAACTCTTTCTCATGTGTCTTGGGATGCGGATCATAAGACTACTGACGTCATGTGTATTTCTCAGCTTCTGCTACTCTTCTAATCACCAAGGATTACGCCTGACTCTTTATGCCTTTATGCAAAATTAAACGTACCATCAATTTCTCAACGTTGCACCCTTCTTTCCCTTCGATGTATTGCCAGACTCCACCAATTCTCTACTTCATAGATTACTATTCCACATCCTCATTTTACTAGTATATCCTCCTATCCACGACTACTACGCCCATTTCCTGTTCATATGCACACTTATCTCTTCTCTCCCATTCCCCTTTTCTTAAGTTAAATGTCCTCCCTTTCAATTCATCAATCATTGGAGGCATACGCCGAGGGGCGCGTCGCCTCTCCCACCCTTCGACGCCAATACCGGCGATCACTTGACGCGAGTCTCCATGCAGCTACCTTTCCATACCAAGTAACTCCTTATAGGAAGCATCGAGCTCTGTGGGCGCTCCCGTTGCCTCCTCCACGCTGGATTATCCCTTTCAGAAACAACCTGACAAGCAGGATCAGCTTCTGGGTAGCGTGTCACACCCGGAGTTGATGTAGGCGGACAATGTTGGTAATAGGCCTTGATTCAGTCTCACGTAGCAATCGCTGATTTGACACAAAGTCATTCCAACAATACCCCATGATTCTGCGGAGACACTTATTACAAAAATGTCAGATCAGTGTACAGCGTCCATGTCTTACAGCCATACAGTAAAACAAGGATCACCAACGACTTGAAGATCCGAATCTTTGTCCGTATGCACAGGTACCGACAATGTCAGATACTTGAGCTGAGCGAGTCCAGGCCAATCCGCCGTAAGACTTTTTTATGTGACCCACCATTGTGGTCTATGCTGCCAAGGTATGTGAAGCTTTCCAAGATATCAATGCCCTCACCACACCCACGAATAGACTATGCTGGTTCATGTAGTAAGCCTCCAAACACAAAACGCCTTGGGGTAGGAGACCTGAAGGTTTCGCCTTCTCGTACAGTGTCTCGAAAGCCATCACAAGAACCCTCAATGACTAGGCAAAGATTACTGCATCGTCCGCAAAAACAAGATCAGTGATCTTGGTATTGTTGACAGATGATCTACAGTGACTTTGGTCCACACCACTCTCTATCTTGACACAGCCTCCGTGACTTTATCAAAAGAGAGTGCAGCTTCGTTAATAGGTGGATCAGCATCCACCACCTGTAACCCAGTGGTTTGAAGTTCATTTGGAGGGTTGACATTAAACAAATTTTCAAAGTTCTCAGCTTAACGAGCCATCTGCCTGTATGTATTTTACCTGCACCGAGTAACTTGTGTGAGTTCCTGTGTAATGTAATAGAACAGGTCTGGTGTTTGGTATTAATGAATTGGCCCGAGCGGAAAGGCTAATAGTAAAAGTGAAGTGTACAACTTTGTACTTTATTGAATATACAAGGTATGTACACTGGCACAATAGTGGAGGTCACTACGTTATTATTGTATTGGAATAACGTATGACGGTGTGCGCTCACTTTAGTCTGTAGGAGTCACTGTAAGGTTCACTACACGTTACAAGGTATTGGAATAACGGTCGTGATTAATATCAATAAATCAGCAACAGTTTGTAAGAGTCACGTACCCTTGTGGCACTATGTTTCACTCACACACAACACACCGCGTCTCTTCAGCGTCACATCCAGTCTGCCGGCTTCGGGTGGGCACGCCATCGCACCATCCACACCATCTTTTTTACTAGCTTTTTCTTTCTATCCACGACTATCACGCCTATTTCCTATTTGTATGCACACCCTCCTCTCACACTCCCCATTTCCTAATTTGAATGTCCTCCCTTTCCTTACCCATCCTCTTCCACCATGGCTTATACCTTTCCCTTCAATTTGTTCATCTGTTTATTCTACTTTTTCAAGTCCGGTACGCCATCTTACATCTTACGATCCCTTTTTCTTGACTCATGTCAAATTTATTCCTGTTTATACTCTAAATCCCATCATGGATTTGGTTTTGCCGTTCTTTTCTCTTCCCGACACTTCCAGCTCTAATTACCATGCGTGTTCAGTGTCCTTGCAACTGAGTTATGCGCATTTCTTTTTTCTTGAAGAAACCTTTTTTCCTACTCCTCTTCATCCTTTGCAATTTTCACAGATTCTCAGAATTCTCTCTCATTCCTACGATACCTTTATGCTATTTACCCTTTTGTTCGTAAAATCCAAGAGTGGCTGTTTCGCCTCTATGCATATAAAGTGTCTGTTTCTGCTGTGTTCCGAGCCATGCTGATAGTATCGATAATGAACATGGCGACTCACTGGTCCACTTTGCTGCTTTGTTAGGATGTCGTCGTTTCACAAAAGTCCCAGCCTGTGATTTTTTTCCTCCTTTTTGCTCCTTTATACTTAGCCATTGGTAATCATTCTGGTCTGACCTCTCAAATTATAAATTTCTTGCAGTTAAACCATCCACCTCTCCTTGGTCATACACATGTCACGTGAATAGACAGTGAGACTGTACTTTCACGATTACTTATCACCACCATCATCATCATCATCATTATCATCATCAGCTTCTATGAGTCCACTGAAGGACAAAGGCCTCCTCAATCTTCTACACTCATTTCTGTCAGATGCCTGTCTGTTTTAGGTTACTGCAGCAAAACTTTCAATCTTATCTCTCCATCTAGTTCTCTGTCTGCCCTGCCTTATTGTTATCATCCTTGGGTTGCCATATCGTCTCTTGATGTGTCCTGTCCATGTCTACTGTTTTTCTTTTAATTGTGCTCAATGTCATCAACTTTGGTCTGCTCCCTAATCCATGATGCTCTCTTCTTATGTCTTATGTCTTTTCATAACATTGTGTTGTCTACCAAAAACTCTTCATCCCATACTTATTCTTCTTTTGATTTATTTATCATCACCTGAACATTCACCAATTTTCTGTCCTAAGTACATGTAATCTTGGACATATTCTATTACTTCGTCATGTATTGTAATTTCATGGTCTAGTATGTAATTGTTGAATATTACCTTAGTTTTCTTACTCGTCATCTTTAAGCCTTCTTTCTATCTTTATCTGTGCAACTGCATAATCATCTGCTGTAGTTCATCTTTCTATTCGCACATTAGAACAATATCATCAGTAAACCGAAGGTCATTTAAATATTCTCCATTTATCTGAATTCCTGCCTCTTTCCAATCCAAGTTCTTAAAACCTTTCTCTAAGACTACCGTGAACAGTTCAGGAGAAACAGTGCGCCTTGTCTGACCCTTTCTGCATTGGGATTTTCTCGCTAACCTTTTGTAGCTTTATAGTAGCAGCGCATTCCTTAAAGATGTCTTTTATTATCTTCACATATACTTCCTTTACCCTCTGTTTCCCGAGGGCTTTCATAACTGCTGACGTTTCCACTGAGTCAAAACTTTTTCATAGTCTATGAAAGCCATGCATAGTAGCTTAGTGTATTCTGCATATTTTTCAACTACTTGATTAATGACAAGGATGTGTTTCGTCGCCTGTTATTGCAACGTTTTCGTGTTCCTATACTAAAACATTTTTGGTCACGGGGTTATGGAACCTGTTTAAGTTTTCTAATTATCCATATCATACACATATCATATTATCATTGTTTTCCCGTGGAACAATACATCTTTTCAAGACTCATGTATCATAATCAGTTTCCGTGGAGCGAATAACATACGTAATGACACAATGATACACTTCCTACATATAACAATAGATCTTAATTTAACATCCTATGAGCTGCTATTGTGACTGCATTGTCAAGAGAGAGCTTGTACTCACCAAACCGATCAGGGCCTCCATGTTTTGAGCTGAGAGCTCTGTTCCTTCCCAAAGATTGGAAGTTAGCAGATTGAATATTTTCCTTAGGCCACACATCTGTATATATACATTCAACTCTGACAAGTTTCCACATATCCTTTCCAATATCTAAAAGTTTCCAGTTTGTCTTGCCAGTCAATCCATAGACTATTTTCCCTCAAATTTTACCCCAACTTTACAATTTATATTAGCCCTCCATCGACTCTGGTTCAAAGGCCAATATTGTCTGTGTTTAACTCAACAACATTTTTAAAATGTGTAAAGTTTTTGCACGGTACGGCAAAAATATGACAAACAAAAAATTGGGGGGAAATTTCTATGACATCAACTTCTGATTCCCCTTTTTTTTGTTTTTATTACTATCATACAAAAATTAAATAAGTAGATGAGTTTTATGTTCTGTTATTATTAGTTTTGAGAAAAATGCGATAATTTTTTGTTTACAATGCAATTAAATAAAGTTACAATACGATACACCTGTTAATACATGCTTCTTCAGGGTTCAATAATCACATAACAATGCATGTACAAATTATCTGACACTTGATATTAGTCGCTCAAAAGCGAGGGTATCAAGGGACGCATCCTCTCTTATTGTAGCCAGAATCGATCAATGTTCTCCAACTGCATAATTCTTCCTTCCACTGCCACTGGCTCTTGGATTTCTCCTCTTGCTTTTCTTTGGTGTAAGTGTTCTCCTTCCTCAGCTGTCTAGCCTTTCGCCTATGCATGCATACGTCCCAAACATGCTTGTTAGCAGGCAATCTTTCTCTAAAGTAGTCTGCACGTTTGGTCTCCAAGTAGGCGGCTCCACTGATATTTGGACAGCAAATCAAGAGGCGGCAGCTTGCCAGATACAGGCCGCTCCGCCGAGGTGAGCGGCGGCGGAGGCAGGACCTCAGAAACTTCGCGCCTCCTCTCTAGCCCACCTTGCACGCCTTGCTGCACATAAGAATTCAATTTTCTGCTTCTTCATTGGTATGAATTTAGGCATACTATGTTGGGAAAGGTAGTAGAAATTACGCTATATGGAAAGGGAATGAACGGAATGCGTCGGCACATCCTCTTCCTATAATGCACTTGGAGCCATTAAGACCAAGGATCATATACAGAAGGATATACAGTCTCAATGGGAAAGCCAAAGATCAATAATCCTTGTCCTTGACTAAGATCTTCCTCCTCAAACATGCTGTGTGAGGACAGGAGCGGCTCCTGACCTTGCCTTAAATCATCCCAAATGCATTGATAAGTGATTATCTTATAGTATTCGCTGGTAATAATACAATAAACCAACTCACATCGTCCACACAATGGCCAACGGGACACGCCCAGGAACGTGTCAAACCCACCCCGTTAGGGCATTTAAATTTGCGTCAGAAGAAAAAAAACGTTATTCGAAACCTCTGTGATGTACGGTGTTGCCAGAATGTTTTTGATAATTTTGATAATTTTAAAAAATATTCGTAAAAATCCATGCTAAATTCTCCACTAAATCTGACTATTTAACTATAACTAACTGTTCTTTCCTTCCATTGCTTTTGTTATGCCATTATTTCCCTGCTCTGCCGTGTCGTTTGCCTTTTAGCTTACCATGGCGCCATACACAACACAATTCTAGCGTTGTTATTATTATTTGACATATATTATACAAATTTCTGAAATTATGAACCAGCTTTATTTTTTATCAGGATGAGGCATCATCAATCAAATTAATTACGGTGTGTAGCAGAACTACAAAACAAAATAGATTGGTTGGTAACACAAACACACATTTTGTAGTGCCTTGCTATGCACTATATATGCTGCTACCTGGCTGCCAAAGTACAACACCACACCTCCTTATGGTGACCATGAACTTACAAGAAGCAAAGAGCTGGTTGAGTCAAGCTTTAACATAAGCTCATAAACCCTAAGGTGGAAAAGTCCTTTGCTAAACAATCAATTGATTATATTTCATTATAATAAGTTAATAGGAATAAGAATGTTACTCTTGGTCATAGCTGCTTGGGTGGATACTATTAATGGTGGGAGCAGTGATTAATATGTCGTATTGGTTCCCCGACACTTTTCATGCAAGACAAGTGATTTTTCACTGTTTACTTCTCACTCCATTTTCATGCACCAAGCTTGGAGTTGTATATAAGTTTGGTTTGTAATAAAAAAAATGAAAAATAATAAAGAAGTATTGAGTAGTGAGTCACTCAAAACAAGAGGCACACTTCCAAAATTTCCTTTCTGCCTTGCATTTTTAAGTTGGAGGCGAGCTATTTTCTTATTAAATGTATTGTATTTTGTACTAATGTCTGCAAATAAATGTGTATGTGTAATGCTGTTCCTTTTTGTTCCGTGATTCACGTGTTTCCCAAACAACAATGAAAATTTCATCTACTCATATACGGGGATGAAGGATGGTAAAGGATTTTTGTTTAATAAGGTCTTAAAGGTCTTAAAGTGTAGGTGAGATATGGTCAATTATGAGCGGAGGTATGGTAAGAACACTAAGAAGCTGTGATCTACATGATCTACTACACATTTGCCTCGAGTTCGACAAAAGAAGTGATTGTGCTGCATATTTTGTCTGTTAGTTTTCCTACTTCAACCCTCTTATAGGACTATCCCATCCATTTTCAATAATTAAAATGTTAATTACCTTTCAAGTTTAATACACTTCAGTCTCTGGCCAGGCTAAAGTAAGGACACCTCCGCCACACACACACACACACACACACACACACACACACACACACACACACACACACACACACACACACACACACACACACACACACACACACACACACACACACACACACACACACACACACACACACACACACACACACACACACACACCACACACACCACACCCACCCACCCACCCACCCACCCACCCACCCACTCACCCACCCACCCACACACACACACACACACACACACACACACACACACACACACACACACACACACACACACACACACGGTCCGCTAGCGCACTCGGCTCACAACCGAGGGGCCAGGGTTCGATCCTCTGGGTGGACGGAGATTATTTGGGTGTGTCCTTTCACGTGTAGCCCCTGTTCACCTAGCAGTGAGTAGGTACGGGATGTAAATCGAGAAGTTGTGACCTCGTTGTCCCGGTGTGTTGTGTGTGAGTGGTCTCGGTCCAACCCAAAGATTGGTCAGTATGAGCTCTGAGCTCTTTCCATAGGGGGACTGCCGGCTGTCTCGAGAGAGACTAGCAGCAGACTGTACAGTGAAACACACACACACACACACACACACACACACACACACACACACACACACACACACACACACACACACACACACACGAGTTAAGTGGGCAATGTCCCCGCCTTCCATATGCTTAAGTCGATACAGATTTTTCACTGACAGGGAGCGGCTACTGTCTTCCTTGAGCAATGGGATAGGAATCTATGATATGTGAGATGTCAGTCTTATCCATAGATCCGTCTCTATGAGCTCTGAATGCTTTCGGGGAGGGTGATGGCCATGGATATACAGCTTTGAATGACGCGACGGTGGCGTCATCTAACACAAGAAACACTTCAGTTTTTTGTTTTTATTCGTAAATATTTTGGTATTTTCCCTCCTGCCCAATCGTTGAACTATTCATTTGATATATTATAAGGTATTGACAGTGATATATATTTTTCCAAATTTGTATTAAGAATAACAACAACCAGATAATTCATATCCCATGTATGTTTTAGTGTTGCATACAAACTACTAAAGTAATAAAAGGAGTGAAACCATAATTCAGAACAAATAATAATTATAATGTGCCAGAAATAATTGTTCTGTTCGAATCACATCCACAAAAGCAAACACATAATATATTTATATATATATATATATATATATATATATATATATATATATATATATATATATATATATATATATATAATTTGGTGAAATATTTGAAACTTTATTGGGATAAGAACATAAGAACATAAAAATTGAGGAGACTGCAATAGGCCAGTTGATGACCTACACGAGGCAGTTCCTTGTTTCCCACCCTTGGAATAATCCAATATTTTATCCATCCCACCTGTCATCCCTATCCATACTCTCATCCAACCATCTTTTAAAGCTACCTATTGACTCAGCACTTACTACGTGTCTACCCAGCCTATTCCAATCGTTCACCACTCTGTTAGTGAACCAATATCTACCTATGTCTGTCCTGAATCTAAGTTTTTCTACCTTGTATCCATTTCCACGTGTCCTATCCTGACTATTAATTTCTAAAACCTGATCAATGTTTCCCTTATTAATTCCTTTTACCCATTTGAAAACCTCAATCATATGCCCCTCTTGCCCTTCTTCTCTCTAGGGAGTGGAGTTTAAGACGTTTTAACCTATCTTTGTAGGGTAAATTTTTCAGCCCCCGAATCCTCTTGGTCATTCTTCTCTGAACTGCCTCCAAGAAGCCTACATCCTTCCTATAATAAGGGGACGAAAACTGAGCTGCATAATCTAGGTGGGGTCTAACTAGCACTAAATACAACCTCAGAATGACCTCAGAACTCCTATTTGTCACACACCTACCAATAAATCCCAGTATCTTGTTGACCCTATTTCTAACTGTAATACACTGTTGTTCCCTGGGGCGCAAGTCACTGCTTAATTGAACTCCCAAGTCCCTCACACTATATGACCTTCCTAAGGTAGTGTCATTTAAGGCTTATTACCTTTACCTACGCTCATAATGCTATACTTGTTAACATTAAACTGCATCTGTCCTTTCTCTGACCACTCGTACAGCCTATTCAAGTCATCCTGCAGCATCCTAGCATTATCTATATTCGTTACTGGTCTTCCTATCTTTGTGTCATCGGCAAATTTACTGATAACACTGTTTATTCCTGTCTCTAAGTCATTTATATAGATTATGAATAACAATGGTCCTAGTACTGATCCCTGTGGAACCCCACTAGTGACATTACCCCATTCTGATTTATTCTCATTAATCTGTACCCTCTGTTCCCTACTAGTAAACCATCCCCTAATCCACTCTAGTACCTTCCCACCTATGCCATGAGCCTTGACTTTACTTAACAGTCTCCTATGGGGTACTCTGTCAAAGGCTTTACTGAAGTCCAAATAAACTATATCGTATTCGTCTATGACTTCAAATACTTTCCTATAGAAGGATAATAGATTTGCTAGGCATGACTTCCCCCTGCTAAAACCATGTTGACTATGTCGAATTAGCTTGTGTTCATCTAAGTGTTTTCTAATTGTCTTTGCTATGATAGCTTCTAACATCTTACCTACCCCTATTAATTGGGCGGTAGTTACTACTTTCTGCCTTATCTCCTTTCTTGAATATAGGAACTACATTTGCCTGCCTCCATAACCTGGGAACTACTCCTGTGTCTAAAGATTTCCTGAAAATCATCGCAATGGGCCCCGCCGTGGGGAGTCACCTTGATGAGGTGGCGGGGCTTGAAGCGTGGTCGGCGCCGCCCCCTCCTGCGGGGCCCTGTCCGTCTCTGTAGGGTTGGTGTCCATCGGCCTCGTGGACCAAGCACTCCCCCTTCATCACTGGTAGAAGGGGCCTACCGGTGATGTTGCTCGTCCTTACCCGTCTACATCTAGGGCAGGACTAAGCCTCCCAGCGTGTTTGTCGTGCGTGGCGTCCCGTATACTCCCCGCGCTCCCTCATCTGTGAGTTGAGTCTACCGCGGGGCAGGAGGTAGTTCCCTGAGGTGAACAACACACTCCTTTGGTGGGGGAGTTGGGGTAAGACGGGTGGTCCAGTGTGGCCCCACTGGATCAATCGGCTGGTCATGCGTTGGCTAGAGTCAAGCGGCTGCTGTCTGGTGGGCACCGTAACGGTCCCGCGGCTGCCACCTCACTCCAGACAGTGGCTGCGTATACTTCCCCCACTACCCCTAGGGCTGTTCGGAGCCGTCGTGCCTCAACATACATCCCTCCCTTGTTGGGCTCCGTGGTGGGTGGGGGGGTGGGAAAGCGAATGTTGTCTTACCATTTTATGACGTCCTCACCACCACTCGCGACCACGCTCTCTCCCCGACGTCCGCTCGTCCCCGGCTTCTTCTTCTCGATCTTCCCTTATCGCCACCCTTGAGCCTTTCTGAGCCACGAGTGGTGCAACTGGGAGCACTGTCCCCTCCGCTTCGAATTCTGCAGATTCGAACCGAGAAATGTTCAATTCCAAACCTAGGAAACAAAGACGCGTTAACGCACAGAAGGGCTTTTCAGGCCCTCTCATTCAGACTCCAGGTACTTTCGAGCCGGCATATTACGAACAGTTCCTTGTTATCAAGTCTCTTGATGGTGTGTTGGTTATGGACCTCGACATATTTGACGTACATCGAGCACTCATTAAAGTTTGCGGACGCGAGCCTAAGGATTTCCTCCTAAAGGGACGATAGTCTCCTGGTGGAGGTGTCGTCCCCGGAAGAGAGTGCTCGCCTCAGAGCGATCTCCTCTGTTCCTGGAACGCAGGTAGCGTGTACTCCACATGCTACCCTCAACCAGGGTAAGGGTGTCATCTTTTCTCGTGACGTCATGCGCTACTCACCCCAAAAGCTTTTACACGAACTAAGTGGCCAGGGTGTTGTAGGAGTTGATCGTCTACATAAGAAAGTTAATGGAGTTCTAGTTCCCACCCATACCCTCTTTCTCACTTTTGACAGACTCAAGCTGCCTGAAGTTGTAAAACTGGCGTGGCTCCGCCTCCCAGTAAAACCATTCATACCGTCTCCTAGACGATGCTATCACTGTCAGGCATTCGGACATGTCAGTCATTCCTGCCGTAGGTTGCAAGATGGCTTCCCAGCGGTGTGCCCGTCGTGTGGTACGACGGATCACGATGGCACGACCTGCCCTAGTCCTATCTCCTGTTTTAACTGCCGCGGATCTTACCCAGCTTCCTCAAAAAACTGCGACCGCTACAGATTTGAGAGGGAAGTACTCTCCATCAGGACCACGGAGAAAATGGATTTTGCCGAGGCAAAGCGTAGAGTTCTTACTACGCATATATGTCCAGGATTGACTTATGCAACTATGCTTTCCTCTCTTCCTAATAGACGTCAACTCCGCAAAACGACTGCTACAAAGGAATACAAAGGAATACAAGGGAATAACAGGCAACAACAGCCCTGGTGGGCCTTACAAGGTTGCCTGTGTAGCTACTCTACTTCTATATTCTCTACAAGTCTGAGGTAAAGGAAAGTAAAGTGGAAGGCTCCTCCCCACCCACCTCTCCCTCCGGCAAACGCCGGCAGGAAAAAAAAGTGGTTAAAGAAACACCTGCGCAGTAGTAGTAATAAAAACTGCGCAGGAAATTTGATAGTATAGTGTGAAAAAGAAAGAAAAAGGCTATCTCACTATAAAAAAAAAAAAAAAAAAAAAATATATATATATATTAACGAAGCGGGTAATAAGTTAGGTTAGGTTTTGTCGTCAAGTACTTATCGAGTTTAGCTTTAAAAGTTTCAATCGTATTACTGTTGACTACCTGTGCTGGGAGAGAGTTCCATACATTAACTATTCTATTGAAGAAAAAGTGTTTAGATTCTTCCGATCTGAAGGCTTTACCGATTATTTTGAATCCATTGTTTCTTGTGATTCTTTCCCGATCAACAATTACGTAATCGCTTATATTGACGTTATCGAAACCACGAATCATTTTGAAAACTTCTATTAGGTCTCCCCGTAATCTACGTTTCTCTAAACTGAACAGATTGAGCTCCTTCAGTCGTTCCTCGTATGGCTTATTGCGCAGTCGCGGAATCATTTTTGTGGCTCGTCTTTGGACTCTCTCCAGCTTTACAATGTCTTTTCTATAGTAAGGTGACCAAAACTGAACGCAATATTCGAGATGCGGACGTACGAGGGAATTGAACAGTGTCAGGACGACTTTATCAGATTTAAACTCGAAGGTTCTGCCAATGAAACCAATTAATTTGTTAGCGGTTTTAACGGCTTCTGAGCAGTGTTTGCCTGGTTTGAGGTCGCTACTAATAGTTACGCCCAGGTCTTTTTCTTCATTAACTTTAAGAAGTTCGGTACCGTTCATTGAATAGTTAGTGCGATTATTGTTACTCCCAATATGCAAAACTTGACACTTATTTAAGTTATACGTCATCTGCCACTTCTTTGACCAATTTACTAAGCGATCGAGGTCGGACTGTAGTAGCGCTTTTTCGGCAGTAGTAGTAACTCTTCCAGTTATTTTCGTGTCGTCAGCAAATTTGGATATCTTACAGGTGAGGCCTTCATCGATGTCGTTTACGTAGATTACAAAAAGAACGGGGCCGAGCACTGAACCTTGCGGCACTCCACTTAGAACGTTTCGCCAGTTTGATGCTTTACCGTTAATAACGACGCGTTGTTTTCTCTCGCAGAGCCAGTCTTCGAGCCACGAGTGAATTTTACCAGTAATGCCGTGCGAAATTAATTTACTTAGAAGGTGCTTATGGGGAACTTTGTCAAACGCTTTTTGAAAGTCCAGATAAATGACGTCTACCGCTTTGGATTCGTCGAATATGTTAAATACGTCGTTGTAGAAGTCTAGTAGGTTAGTGAGGCATGAACGTTTATTACGGAAGCCATGTTGGGAGTTTTTAATGAGACTGTTCTCTTCCAAGAAGCTTACTAGTTTGTTACGCAATATGGTTTCCATTAATTTACTGACTACTGAGGTGAGGCTGATCGGTCTATAATTACATGGAAGAGACTTGTTTCCCTTCTTTTGAATGGGGGTAACATTTGCAAGTTTCCAGTCTCGAGGTACTTTACCGGAGTTTAGTGATTTATTAAAAATTATCGAGAGGGGTTTACATATTTGATTTTTGGTTTCTTTTAATACACGTGGCGCTATGCGGTCAGGCCCAGGAGTTTTGTTTACTTTAATATTATCAAGTACTTTTATTACGATATCCTCTGTAATCTCGCAATTATTTAAAAGGATGCTATTGTCTGTGACTTGCGACGTCTCTATGAAACCATTTGTGTCTTCACTTGTAAAAACTGAGGCAAAATATTCATTTAATGTTTCGGCCATATCGACCTCGTTGTTAACGTGTTCCCCATTGTCTAGGCGAAGTGGACCGATGTTACTAGTTTGGACTTTTTTACGGCGAACGTAACTGTAGAATTCTTTAGGGTTCGATTTAATTTTACTGACGATAAGCGCTTCACAATTTTTTTTACTTTGTCTAATAAGTTTATTAGTTTCGTGGCGAAGTCTTTGAAATAATATCTTATCACTTTCGAGTTGAGTTCGTTGGTATTTACGGTATGCACGTTTTTTGTTAGACAGGCCTGTTTTTATTCGATTATTCCACCATTTTGGTTTAATATTATTACCTGAACGTCTTTTACAGACTGGAATACACGATTTTACCGCATTGTTTAAGATGTGAGTGAATTTATTCCATGAATCATTTACGTCGGTTTCACATGATAATTGGCTCCAGTCTGTTTCTGAGAGAATATTTTTAAGTCTTTCGTAATTACCTTTACTGTACACGTAAACTAATTCTTCACTAAAGTTTTCATCGTAAATCTTGAGATTTATGTCAAACTTAACAATTTTATGATCGCTCGTGCTGAATTCTGGGCCAACAATGACGTTACTTATTAGCGTTTCGTTTGTTGAGAATACAAGGTCTAATATATTATCACCTCTCGTTGGTTCGTTAACATGTTGACTTAGAGCGCTTTCTAGTAAATTATCGTATAAATTTTGACCAGAGTGGGACGATATTGGATTTCCCCATGAATTTACGGGTAAGTTAAAATCTCCGAATATGACACTTTCGCTTGAATCGCTTATCTCAGTTATCTGGTCGTATAAATCTTTATCGGTGTTAGCGCTTTGGGCTGGAGGTCTATAAACAAGTCCGATAACAATTTTTCTTGAACGAATAGTTAAATTTAAAAATACTGTGTCCACGTTGTTTATTTTTCTCTTGTCGGTTAAAATTGGTCGAAGACTGGCTTTTACGTAGAGAAGAACTCCTCCACCTAACTTATTTTTTCTTTCGCAGCTAAACATCGAGTAACCGGGTAAGTTATATTCAGCTAAAAAGTCTCTGTTTTCCGTATCGAGCCATGTTTCAGTAATGCCTAAAATGTGATATTCGTCCGACGCTGCAAGGGCTTCGAGATCAAGGAATTTATTACGTATACTGCGCGCATTGATCATGCAACAACTTATGACGTTCCGCTTACGACAGAGAGAATCACTTACGACGACACGTCTGCAGGAGGCTGTGTTTCGTTTTTTTGCCTGAAAAGAGAAACTTTATTATTGAGGAGTCGGCCAAAGCGTGCGGAACCGATACCATTCAAGTGTAGTCCGTCTCCCCGGAACAGGCCATCTTTATCGTAGAAGTCGTCCCACATGTTGATGAAGTCGATGCCTTCCTGAGAACAGAGATTTTTTAGACGATTATTCGTGCTGAAGGCTTTGTCATAGAAGGCGGCTGACGCACGGATCCTGGGGAGAATGTCTGAAATGATAATGTTATTAGTTTTTGTCTTGAACGCCTGGAACGGAACGGGTGTGCTGAACGTCGTTTGTGCCTGCGTGTAAAAGGAAAAGAGTACTGTCATTTGTGTTCACGGTTGCCTCCTCGCAGGCTGCCGTGATGTCGTCCAGTCGTCCACCTGGCATACACAGACGCTTCCGTGTAGCTCGTGCCCTGCCGCAGAACTCTTCCAGCTGTCCTCTCACGATTGAGTCGCCGATGAGTCTCGTCTCGTGAGCCTCCTCTTCTTCTTCTGCTAGAACGGCGAAACTATTGTAAGTAGAGATAGGCAAAAAATATTTATTAGTAGGATTGGCACCATTTCTGACTGGGGTGAAGGGTGCTGTCTCCGAGTTAGGCCTGGTGAGAGAGTGTGTGTTAGTGGTGGGGCGCGGTGTTGCAGTAGCGGTGGCGTAAGTCATGACTTCTTCGCGAGCGCATCCTACGTTGGAGGCGACGAAGTCCTGGAGGATTGAAAACTTTTGTGCAAGGTCATCGTGCATCTTGCGTGTCTCGTCGTGGCGCCTTTCGGATTCCTCCTGTTTCTGCTGCAAGTTGCACAACATGCAAGTCGAAGAATCTCTGAAAAACTTAGTGGTGTATTTAATATTACAAGACTCGCACAGTATCAGCGTGGAAGGCATGGTGAGGAAAAGGAGGAGGAGGAAGTAGGGGGGGAGGCGGGGGGTTGGGTAGAAGGAGGAGGAAGTAGGGGGGGAGGCGGGGGGTTGGGTAGGAGGAGGAGGAAGTAGGGGGGGAGGCGGGGGGTTGGGTAGGAGGAGGAGGAAGGGGGGAAGGAGAAGGAGGAGCAGGAGGAGAGAGTAGGAGGAGGGGAATGGGGGGCGGTGGAGGAGAGGGGATAGAGGGGTGGTAAGGAGATGAGGCTTTAGGGAAGGAAAGGGAATGGCCAGGTAGCCTGGCTGAGAGGGGATTAAAATCTGAAAAGGGTCAGACAGGTAGACGAGATACAGCTGTAGTCAGGTCAAACTAATTTTCAAGGTCAAATTTTTTGTGAAACACTTTCTATTTTTTAACAAAATACAACTGTATAAGGAAAAAATCGGATGTTACTGAGTAAATACCACCACAAGAACAATTAAGTAAGCACTAATATTAAATAATAACAATACTACTAAATAATAACAATACTGACGAGTGAAGAGGTTAAGGGCTACATGGAAAATTATACACAGGAATTATATGTATCACTGATGTATGTGTATGTATGAGTCGTATAAAATGTATAAAGTGCACAGACAATAAGGATAGCAAGAGATATTCTAGGAGTGATATGAACTTAGCGTAATTCTGCACAGGGTCGGTCCTCTCTTCACGAAAGACAGGTCACGAATTTAAGTGTGGCTTCAGGTCAGGATAGCAGCAAAGATCACGTCTACACTCCACTGAGGTCAAATACTGACTTACAGTGCACCAAGTGGCTAAGCCACAATCTGTTTTCACTACAAATACTGTTGCTCCTGCTGCTCTGCCCTCTACCTCTATGGAGGTGTCAGAGGAACTCACTCAGGCACCTACGGCTACGCCATCACACCATAAGCGTAGCAGAAGTGAGGAATCCCTTGAGGAGGTGCTCCTTCCTAAGGCACGATCCTCTATACCTTCGGGTGTGTCTCGACCAGTGTGAACCAAACCAGTGTCGGCTCCGGCCATCACTTCCACCCCAGTGTCGGCTTCGGCCGTCACTCCTACCCCGGTGTCGGTTCTGGCCGTCACTCCCACCACAGTCTCGGCCCCGGCCGTCACTCCCACCCCGGTGTCGGCCCCGGCCGTCACTCCTACTCTGGTGTCGGTTCTGGCCGTCACTACCTCCCCGGTGTCGGCTCCGGCCGTCACTCCCACCCCGGTGTCGGCCCCGGTCGTCACTCCTACTCTGGTGTCGGTTCTGGCCGTCACTCCCACCCCGGTGTCGACTTCGACCAACACTCCTGTCCTGGACGGCTCCGGCCATTACTCCCGCCCCGGTGTCGGCTCCGGTCATCACTCCCACCCTGGTGTCGGCTCACGCCGTCATCACCACTCCTGCTGCCAGTCTGACCAAGCCTGTGGCCACCTCACTGGTAAACTGGGCTAGGAAAGACTGCAAGGCGATTGTCCACTGCCTCCACTGCTCTGTCCACTGCCATTAGGCAGGGCAAGAGCAAGAAGGATACTGGTGTTGGGAGGGCCTCCTCTAGGGGCCTCCCTACGCACCGCTAATTTTATCTTTTTAATATCTTACAGTGGAACCTCCGTGGGTTGAGAGGGAATTGGGAGGAGCTCAGTCTACTCCTGCGGAGACACCAGCCGGTCTGTGTCTGTCTGCAGGAGACTATGATTGGTTCGTCCTCCCATCCTCCACCCAGGGGTTACTCTGACTTTTACTGTCCTCATGATCGCGCACAAGGCCATCATGGTGGAACAGCAATTTTTTTTTAGATAACTCACGAGGCATTGCTTTTACCTCTTTTAATATTGTCTCCCCCCTGCAGCTGGTGGCTGTCCAGCTCCACCTCAGGAGAACTTACAGTGTCTGCTCTTTATACCTACCTCCCAATTCTCCAGTAGACAGAGAGGACTTTGTTTCCCTAGTCCAGCAATTGCCTTCCCGGTTTATTATTTTAGGAGATGTTAATGGTAGGCACACCCTGTGGGGAGATACACTTATCAACCCCAAGGGAGCAATGATTGCCACCGTCGTTGAAGCCTTAGATCTAGGTATTTTTAACACCGGTGACCATACACACTACAACATTCAGACAGACACCACCTCGGCCATAGATTTATCATTGTGTTCTCCTGAAGCCCTACTTGACTTCACATGGAGCGTCACAGGAGATCTTTGTGGGAGTGACCACTACCCTATACTCCTGTCTTCTCCCGACGTCCTCCCCTTACCCCGTGTCCCCCGCTGGCGGCTGGACCACGCTGACTGAGGACTTTTTAAACACCTTGCCATAGTTGAATGCGAGGTTGATGAGTTCCTAGACATAGACAGCGCTGACGTGTATTTTTCATCTATACTCCAGCGAGCTGGTGAGCTTTCCATTACTCAGATCACAGGGATTACCAAGCACTGACCGGTCCCCTGGTGGTCTGATGAGTGTAGACAGGCAGTGACAGAGCGTCGTCGAGCTTTTGGTAGGTACCGTCGACACATGTGATGAACTGCACCTGCCTCGTCTTCCCCTAATTAGTGGTTGAACTACCACTCCAGTCTGCCGGCGCTGATTCACCTCTTCAACTGCTTGTTCACCGGCTTCCCCGCCACTACCCCACCCCCTTGTCCAGGTGTAGAGGGGTAGTCTAACCGAGGCAAGCTCCACGCCGCCGGATCGGGAACAGTCAGAACGCCTCAGCTCTCTCACCTGACAACACCTCACCACCTGCTGCTGGTTCTCAACATTCCGAAGGCATTTCTGGAGACTTGGGCTCCCTTCCAGTGTGCCCTTCAACTGTACCTACACCATTCGACCCTCCCTGCTGTCTGAGGAGCAATCTACGTTGCCGAGTGTTGCTGCCACGCATCTCACCCTCCAGACAGCTGTACAGGGAGTTATTTGGGTGCCATACCCCTGCTCTGGTAATTGTTTACGAGCAGTTCGTCGTTTGTGACTTATTTTGGCTTTTAGCCTACTGTTTGCTATTTTTGTGTGTGTAAATATATTCGGGGTATCATACTCCATGATTTTTCTTCCTCACAACTCTATAGAAGCATAATATTAATTGGTAGTCACCTCGGCCCTGACAACACAAAACTGAATTTTTCCTGGGACAATACAGACTGGCTAGAACTAAGGCTCGTCGAGTCCTCAAGGATGCTCGCCGTAAGTCCCTTGCATCTTTCGTCTCCACATTGAACGTGCAGACACCTATGTCGCAGGTATTCAAGCGCGTGCGGAAGATAGCGGGAAAGTTATCTCCAGGCCCGCCTCCGGTCCTCCATGTCAACGGGGATAAGGTATCTGACAGCCAGGCGGTAGCCAACACACTCGCTGAGACCTTTTCTTTGGTGTCCAGCCGGGCCTCGAGATCTCCAGCAGTGCGTCGCCAGTTTGAGAAAGACGAGGCTCGCCAACTAGATTTTTCATTCGGTGGGGGTGAAAGCTACATTGTCACTTATTCTCTACCGGAACTGCGTTCAGCTTTATCTTTATGTAAGGACTCTTCCCCAGGCGCAGATAACATTACCTACTCTATGATCCATCACCTAGATTCTGGATCACTGTCCTTCCTCCTAGGATTATTTAATAGGAGGTGGAGTGACGGATATGTAGCCCCCTCCTGGAAGTCTGCTATAGTCATCCCAATCCCCAAGCCTGGAAAGGATGCCTCCCTCCCCCTTAACTATCGACCCATTCCCCTTACCGTTTGCATGATGAACGTATTTGAGAAGATGGTTAATACTCGTCTAGTCTGGTTCCTGGAGAAGGGTGGCCATCTTTCGGGGTTGTAGGACCAAAGTACGTATGGAAATAGTTCGTATGTTCGTTAGGAATAAAGTTCGTATGGAAAAAGTACGTACGCAAAAGTTCGTACGCTAAAGTTCGTATGCAAATGTTCGTATGGTATAAAGTACGTATGTAAAATATTCGTAAGGACAAAAGCTCGTCAGGACAGAAGTTCGTATAGAAAAAGTTCGTATGGAAAAAAATTCGTATGCAAATGTTCGTAAGCAAAACGTTCGTACGCAACTGTTCGTCAGGGATAAAGTTCGTCTGACAAAAAAACGTAAATAAAAGTTCTTACGCTAAAGTTCGTATACAGATGTTCGTATGGTATAAAGTACGTATGTAAAATATTCGTTTTGACAAAAGTTCGTCGGGACAAAAGTTCGTATAGGAAAAGTTCGTATAGAAATAAATCATATGCAATTATTCGTACGCAAATGTTCGTCAGGGATAAAATTCTTCTGGGTAAAGTAGTACGTACGGAAAAGTTCGTAAGCATGTTTGTATGGTAATAAGTCGCTTTGGATAGTTGCTATACGAAGTTTTTCTATACGAACTTTTGTTCGAAACCCATGAGAAATGGGGATGTGTCGCTGAGAGCCGACCCTGCTGACACCCACCATCACCACCACCACCACCACCCACTTCGCCTCCGCCACCGAACACCAACATCATAACCTTGCACTCTGCCGCCGCCGCCTTCCCGTTAACGCAAAATAATATACATTGAGCACACAGACATGATGAGCCATTGCCTCCAGGAATTAAAGATCTTGTCGCCCATTACCTTAAAAATTTCTTACTGGGCGACTGTTTTTCACCACTGGGAGACCTTTTGGTCGCCCAGTTATGTTAAAAAATGCACACACACACACACACACACAGACACACACACACACACACACACACACACATATATATATATATATATATATATATATATATATATATATATATATATATATATATATATATATATATATTTATTCACTGATTATTGCCAAAATGTAACTGTCATCTAGTTAATTATCATTTAGTTATCATGGCCTATCGCAAAATCTCTTTCGGATGAATTGTCTTTCGATCCATTAACAGTTCGTGGCCTGATAGTCGGTGTTTTATTTGCCAGTTATATCAGTCAGCTGTGCTCAGTCCTCAATGATCAGTCCATAGTGTGGGATATAGCCTGCGTCGCCGTCCACCAGCTGATGTTGATGGTCCAGAGGATGCTTACTCTGAACCTGCATGTTTTTGTGTGTGTGCTATCCCCATCAAAAGGCTAAAGATAGACTGATCCCAATTACAATACGATTTATTCCATAGATGACTGGACCACATCTTCCAGCTACTTTCCTGCAGCCAGACAAAACTCAATTAAAGAAAAGAAAAAAAAAAAATATATATATATATATATATATATATATATATATATATATATATATATATATATAATGGCAGCTACTTGCCTGGAGCCAAACAAGAATAATCTTCCTGACAAAAAGAAAAAAAAACAGGTCTACATGTCCGCACTAAATAATCATAAACTCATAAAAGTACATACAAGGTTCTTTGCCTGCAGCAAACAAACTTCAGCTATCATAAAAAGAAATAATTAGAAAGGGACTGCTGTGCACATGACATTTTAGAATGTGAAGTTGTGAGCCACACTGCGCACATAGTCCATGATGTTAATATCTCCATCGCGGCGTCGGTGTGCCAGAGTTGCGAGACGATCACTTAGCTGTTCCCACTGAGGCTTCCGGCGCCTCAGTGCCGCCCCGGCCTGCACCTTTGCCACCTCGACTCGCCAGTGTTCTTCCTCGGCCTGGATTTGTTGGATCAGGCTGAAGACATTGGGATGGACACCAGCTCTTCCTGCAAACCTCCGGTGCCACCCCTCAATGCTGTTGTTCATGCGACCCAACCCATCGAGGGTGCGCTGAAACTGGGTCCACTCTTTCGGCGCGTAGGCTGGGGGCCTCCATCTGCCACCAAGCTCGCAGCCTATGTACGTATTCTCGAAGTACGTGACTAGGTTGATGCAGTCGTCTGCCAGGGAACCGGCTACCGCATGAAACGCAGCAGGAATATCGGCGGGGGGCAGGCACGCGATAGCCGGCAGGCTCCGCACCTGCAAAGATATTTATCGTTAGTTGTATTAATTAAAAAGGCTTCTGAAGGTGAATGTACGAATGTGAGTGAGAGTCAGTGAGTGTGTGTGAGTGAGTGAATGAGTGTAAGAATGTGTGTGTGTGTGTGTGTGTGTGTGTGTGTGTGTGTGTGTGTGTGTGTGTGTGTGTGTGTGTGTGTGTGTGTGTGTGTGTGTGTGTGAAAATCAAATATTGCGAACTTATAAACATGAAAAAATCTGAAATACTTCTCACCTGCAGCGCAAAGTCGGCGTCATCGGCGTACCGCTGCTGAAGTCCGACGTTTTGCACCTTCCTCCAGACGTTCTGTGCGAGGTGAAAAAAGCAGGTGGACTGCAGCTTTTGGGGGAAGACTTCTTGGATAGCGTTCATAGCCGCTCGCTCGAGATCAGCCATCACAGTGCCACCGAGGCCCGGGGCGTCTGGGTGACTCTCATGTATAGCTGCGCGCACTTTGCTCAGCACCTAAGAACAAAAGAACATAAGGGAAGCTGCAAGAAGCCTGCAGGCCTACACAAGGCAGTCCCTGTATAAAACATACGTACATACTGTGAGGAACTGCACCTGCCTCGTCTTCCCCTAATTAGTGGTTGAACTACCACTCGTCTGCCGGCGCTTGTTCACCGGCTTCCCCGCCACTACCCCACCCCCTTGTCCAGGGGTAGGGGGGGTAGTCTAACCGAGCCAAGCTCCACGCCACCGGCTTGGAGAAGGACAGAACGCCTCAGCTCTCACACCTGACAACACCTCACCACCTGCTGCTGGTTCTCAACATTCCGAAAGCATTTCTGGAGACTTGGGCTCCCTTCCAGTGTGCCCTTCAACTGTACCTACACCATTCGACCCTTCCTGCTGTCTGAGGAACAATCTACGTTGCCGAGTGTTGCTGTCACGCATCTCACCCTCCAGACAGCTGTACAGGGAGTTATTTGGGTGTCATACCCCTGCTCTGGTAATTAGTTTACGAGCAGTTCGTCGTTGGTGATTTATTTTGGCTTCTAGCCTATTGTTTGCTATTTGTGTGTGTGTAAATATATTCGGGGTATCATACTCCATGATTTTTCTTCCCCACAACTCTATAAAAAGATAATATTAATTGGTAGTCACCTCGGCCCTGACATATTGGCGACCTCGCCAGGATAAGAACTACCAATTATTTATTATCATTTTACAGATTGTGGGTTGTTATCTGTAAGTCGCTGCTGCGCGCCATTGCTGCCTGAGGCCCGGGAGTAATGTTATGAGTGTTTTGATTGCCGTCAATCTCTTGCTTTTGCCAGATTTTGCACGTGAGGTGTTGACCAATTGTTTTTCTATTGTGTTCTCTGTGTGGTCTTCTCCATGTCTTCCTTTCAAGAACTGAAGGAGCAGGGTGAAACCCTCGGTCTGCAGGGCAAGGAAATTGGCCAGTGGATCCTTGAACAACAGAAAAACGAAAGAGAAGAAAGACAAAGACAAGCTGAGAAGGAAAGAGAAAGAGAAGAAAGACAAGCTGAGAAGGAAAGAGAAAGAGAAGAAAGACAAGCTGAAAAGGAAAGAGAAGAAAGACAAGCTTAGAAGGAAAGAGAAGAAAGACAAGCTGAGAGGGAGAAAGAGATCAAGCTGGCAGAAATTGCAGCTAAAGGTAAGCCCTCAGTCCTACCATCACATGATCCTGTTTCCAGACCTAGTCTACCACCATACAAGGATGAAGAGGACATTGCCATCTATTTAACTAGGTTTGAGCGTGTGGCCGAGATGCTGGTTTTACCCAGAGATACCTTTGCCGTTCGTCTGGGTTGCCTCCTTACTGGTAAAGCTGCCGAACTCTACACCTCCCTTCCGTCATCCATCACTGAGGATTACGAGTTACTGAAGCAAGCCTTGTTAACAGGCTTCAGTAAAACTCCAGATGGCTACCGGGTGGATTTCAGGTCAAACAAGATTAGAGTAGGACAGAACTACCATCAGTTTGTTACCCAGTTATCGAGGATGTTTGATTCTTGGGTTGAGTCTTCCTCTGTGGCCAATGATTATGCTGATTTAAGGGAGTTTATCATCTTTGACCAATTTTTGTCCTCCTTATCAGCAGAAATACGCCTATTCATCAAGGAAAGAAGGTCTACCAAGCTGAAGGACGCAATACAACTAGCGGATGACTGGGCATCCGCCCACAACGCCTATCCTAAGGTCTCTTCCAACAACAACGCTAAGAAAATCTCCCCTCGACTTGCTACTCCACTCCAGCCTCTACCTTCTCCTGGGAGTCAGACTCCCTCAACCGTGACTTGTCACAATTGTGGGGAAGCAGGACATATACGACCACGCTGTCCCAGGAATCCTCGAGCATTCAAGGATGGAACTACTACCACGCCCCCCTATAAGGTTGGATTTTGTTTAGAGGACAATAAAGTGCCTAACTTCTCAGTTACGGGGACTATTAATGGGTCATGGTCTTCCTCTATAATTAGGGATACTGGATGCTCTGGAGTTGTAATTTCTGAGGAAGCCTTGCCAGACATTGACCCATCACTCTGCCCCAAAGTACAAGTTGCTGACTATTTGGGACGCATCGACGAATTTCCTGTCGTTAAGTGTTACTTACGGTGCCCATTTTACACTGGTTGGACAGATGCTGTAAGGGCCCCAATTAAATTTGCTAGTGCTCTAGTTGGGAATATTCCCGGAGTACAAGATCCTGATGGTCCTGATTCTCAACTCAGTAATGACAACCATCTTCTCCATAGTGACCATTACCAAGCCACCACTGACGTTTCTTCCCTACAAGATCCTCTGTTGCCTCCTGATGACTCTCCTTCGCCCGGAACTTCCCTCTCCTCTCAAGAAAAGGACAACCGCCCTTCTGGATGTCAGCATCTACCACCAGTTGAGTCCTCAACTACTCAAGTGTGTGCTGTGGAGACCAGAGCCGGTCGATCTAAACGGGTCCACCCTCTTGTTCTGCCTAAGCTCCATCCTTTGACTGTAACCCCTGATGAGTTTCGTCTACTTCAGGAATCCTGTCCTTCCTTGACGGGTTTACAATCAAAGGCTACCACTCAAGAAGTTGAGAAGGCACGGGATGGTGCCACATACCAGTTCATACATGAGGACGGCCTCCTGTACCGAAAATGTTTCTCCTCGGATCACCTTCAAAAGGTAAATGGTTTATCCTTGGTTGTTCCCAGCGATTGCCGTCCCGTCATCCTACGTGTTGCTCACAAAGGTCCTTTGGCTGGACATTTCTCCCACCGGAAGACCCAGATGAAGGTATGGCAAGACTTTTATTGGCCAGGGATGTGTGCAGACATCCGGGATTACTGCCGTTCCTGCGACAAGTGTCAACGTATGTCAGCTAAGGGAAGGGTACGTCTAGTACCTCTTCAACCGTTACCTGTCGTAACTGAACCCTTCTCCAGAGTTGCCATTGACTTGGTAGATCCCTTGTCTCCACCTTCTTCTGAAGGGCACCGTCACCTTGTAACTTGCATTGATTTCTTCACTGGTTTTCCTCTTAATTACTACTTCTACTGTTACTACTATTACTACTACTATTACTATTATTATAACTACTACTACTACTATTACTATTATTATTATTATTATTACTACTACTATTATTACTACTACTATTATTATTATTACTACTACTGCCACTACCATCACATCCATCTCCAGCACTACTACCAGGAAGAGGTTGAGCAGATGTTGAGTCAAGGAATCATCCAACCTTCAACCTCTCCACACTGCTCTCCGGTTATCATGGTCAGGAAGTCCGACGGTACGTATCGGATAGCCATTGATTACAGGTTACTCAACTCAGTTACTATTTTCCATGTTAAACCATCCTGCAGTATTGAGACAGAGCTGCATAAGTTCGTTGGTGCTGAGTTCTTCTCAGAGCTAGATTTGAGTAAGGCATATTACCAGGTTTCACTTTCTGCCAAAGCTCGACGCTTCACTGCGTTTCCCACTCACAAGGGCCTGATGGAATTTACTCGGATGCCTTTTGGTCTTGTTACGGCCTGTGCCACTTATATTCGCTTAATGAGGATTGTGCTTGCTGGCTTGGCCAATGTTTCTTTTTATTTTAATAATATTTTTGTGTATTCATCTGATTGGCCCACTCACATCTCTGCCCTCAAGTCTGTTTTAGATAGACTACAACAAAACGGTCTGACTGTCAAACTTAAAAAGTGCCGGTTTGGAGCAGAGTCCATCAACTATCTGGGATTTGTTTTTTCCCGCGACCATCTTCAACCACAAGTTGGCAAGTTGACTGCCAACACCTCCATGACTCCTCCTACCACCAAGAAGTTACTCCGGAGTTTCCTAGGTTTGATATCATTTTATAAAGCTTTCATTCCTCAGGCCTCTGAGCTTACCGGCCCCCTCTCTGACTTGTTGAAGAAGCCGGTACGGGATCCCCTCTAGTGGACTGAAGATCTGCTTGAACGGTTCAAGCTGCTGAAGCATGCCTTGACGTCGGGACCTATTCTGCGTCTTCCGGACCCCAGCCAGACCTTCGTCCTACGTACCGATGCTTCAAACTATGGATTAGGTGCTGTACTCCTTCAGTACCATGATGATCGTCCACATCCCATCTCTTACGCCAGTTGGAAACTACTGGATCGGGAACTGTATCATTCTATCTAAATAGTATTCATAATCCCTCTGTATCAGGGAACCGAGAGAGAGAGAAAGAAAGTTGACACATCGTCCTGCACCTGGCCGTCTTAATCCCAGGAGATAGCGACCCCTTCCAATTATCAGATTAACAGAGTCATCTTTCCAAAACTCCCTAGAGTCCTATATCTTGCCTTCCCGCAGGTGTCCGCGAGCTAAATATAATCTCCTTAATTTCTGTGATCTTCTCACAGAATGTGACTTTAGTTCTGTTAATGTCACACAAGGTTTGACCTCAACCAGTCACCCCTTTTGACACCCCTCGACCCTCAAACTACTCACATCTAAATCAGATCACCCTCAGACTCTGGCGAGATCAGTCATTCGGTCCTCTCAGTCACGACTTCAACTCAAACCTCTCTCGGCTTCATCATATCAATCAGTTTGTATCAACAAATAAGACATAAGAAAACTCAACCTTGTCTTACCATTCCTGCCTTGTATTAGAGAAAACAATCATCAAAGAAGACTCTAATATAGAACGACGATACTCTACCATCGAGAGGGAATGCCTGGCCATCGTATTCGGCATTCATAGGTTTGACTTCTATCTTCGAGGTAAGGAATTTATCCTTGAAGTAGACCACAAGCCTCTAATATACCTTCAGAAATTCAAAGGTAAAAATGATAGAGTACTACGATGGGCTTTAGGTCTTCAACCCTATAAATTTAGGGTTGTTCATGTTGCCAGGACAGACAACATTGGAGCCGACTTTCTCAGCCGGCAATAGCTTTTCTTTATTTTGTTTTCCTGCACTCCAGTCTTTTACAAGTTTTGTTTCCTGCACTCAAGTATATTATAAGTTTGTTTATGTCTCCTGGTCAGTTGCAGTTCTTCGACATCAGCTGTGCAGCAGATGTTTTAGTGGGGGCATGTGTGAGGAACTGCACCTGCCTCGTCTTCCCCTAATTAGTGGTTGAACTACCACTCTCGTCTGCCGGCGCTTGTTCACCGGCTTCCCCGCCACTACCCCACCCCCTTGTCCAGGGGTAGGGGGGGTAGTCTAACCGAGCCAAGCTCTACGCCACCGGCTTGGAGAAGGACAGAACGTCTCAGCTCTCACACCTGACAACACCTCACCACCTGCTGCTGGTTCTCAACATTCCGAAGGCATTTCTGGAGACTTGGGCTCCCTTCCAGTGTGCCCTTCAACTGTACCTACACCATTCGACCCTTCCTGCTGTCTGAGGAACAATCTACGTTGCCGAGTGTTGCTGTCACGCATCTCACCCTCCAGACAGCTGTACAGGGAGTTATTTGGGTGTCATACCCCTGCTCTGGTAATTGTTTACGAGCAGTTCGTCGTTGGTGATTTATTTTGGCTTCTAGCCTATTGTTTGCTATTTGTGTGTGTGTAAATATATTCGGGGTATCATACTCCATGATTTTTCTTCCCCACAACTCTATAAAAAGATAATATTAATTGGTAGTCACCTCGGCCCTGACACATACCTATCGTCCTTATGCATAAATTTGCCTAATCTTCTTTAAAAGCTCACTATTGACTGCACTAGCAACCTGATTACTGAGTCTATTCCAGTCATCTACCACTCTGTTTGAGAACCAATTTCTTCCTATTTCCTTTTTTTAATCTAACTTTATCGAGCTTGAACCCGTGCCTGAACCTACCTGCCTGTAGGTGTGTGCGCTCTTGTCTTGCAGCAGTGCGTATGCACAAGGCACTGTTATGCCCAGGACGGTGGCGTGTATTGTATACATCTGCTGGAAGAGTACTGTAGAGACCTTGAACGTGCCATCAGCTGCCCAGTGAAGACTGTAGGCCAGATTCTGCAACCCCCAGTCACTGCTGTACAGTACTATCCTTTTGTCATTGTAGGCTGTCATCGTCGCTGTCATACAACAAGAAGCGTGTCGCAGGCAGGCTCCGCGACTGTTGGGTCAGACCAAGCTCCGGTGGTATGACGAGATCACCGATGGTCGCCGGCTCAGCAGGAGCTTGCCTTGCTCGCTTGCGGTAGCGTCTGATGCTGCGGTTGATGTCACCTTCGCGTGGCATGTCAGCCCTGGCAGCCAAGCTCATGTCCCTTTCAGCCGCATCCCTCACTGCATGCACTGGCTCCACGGTCCCCTCAGCCCTTTCTTTCATCACAGCGCGTGCTTTTGCACGCTGGATCACAGACTGATTTGGTGCGTGGCTATGCTCCGCGGTTTTCACGAAGCCCTCAGCAGTCCAAATTCCGCGACCCTTGCAACACATGCCCTTCGCCACGTTGCACTTCATGTAGGTCTTGTCTTTCCTCACATAATCTGTCACATAGAACAATCCTTCGTGGGCAATCCGGGACCGCATACATCCCGACACCACTTCCATCTTGAAACTTGCAACTACACTAAACGGTCTCAGGCGACCTACAGCAGCCACCTTCGCCCACGTGAAACGCACTACCTCTGACGATGCCAACGGCAACGACACTAAAAGCAAGATAGACAAGTACGGATACGGATATTGTACGGGTCCTGTACGCGTTTTCCCGTTCTGTGACACATTTTTGCACATACTCCTCCGCCCCGCTCTCCTAACCAGATAATCAGAGAACCTATTAGAGATGACAGTATTCTAGATTTAATACTAACTAACCGAGATGATTTAGTTAAGGAAGCAGATGTTGGGGGGCAGTTAGGTAACAGCGATCATTGTGAAATTAGGTTTATCCTAAAAGGGGAAAAAGACGTTAGGAGTGTCAATAAGCATAGGGTGCCTGACTTTAGAAAGGCTAATTATGAGGGATTAAGAAGACACCTGGAGGGGATTAACTGGAGTCCGTTAGAGGGGGAAGGTGAGGTGAGGTCGGGCTCAGAGGGGGAGGAAGCGGGTGAAGGGAGGTCAGATCAGGTTTGTACCGAGCGGGGAATCAGTGAGGTCAAGGCTAAGGAGGCTTATACATTTTTCCTTGATAATTTGATTGCAGGTCAGAAACTAAATATTCCATATAGGGCGATAAGATCACGTAGGAACGATCCAAAATGGATGACTAACAAATTAAAGTATATAATAGGACTAAAAAGAAACATATAAAAAGGTTAAGGCAGGACAGGATAACTATAGGGAACAGTATATCGAATTATCTAGATCAGTTAAGAAGCTAACATGTACAGCAAAGAAACAATACGAAATTTTTCATGTATATAGGACAAAAAACAGGGAATTGATGGGTCTGTTGAAATTAGGTCAGGAAGAGATGGTAAGTTCGGGGGAGGATATGTGTAAGGTTCTTAATGATTATTTCTTAAGTGTTTTTTACTAAGGAAGACAAAAACATAGTTCCGGTTTGCGAGCAAATATTTAAAGGAGAGGAAAGCGAAAAGCTAATAGATGTTGAAGTAACTAGGGAATTAGTGGTAAGGGAAATAGATAAAATGAAGAAGTTTAAATCATCAGGTCCAGATGAGATTTATCCCAGGGTAATTAAAGAATGTAAAGAGGTAGTTAGCCAGCCGTTAGTTAATATTTTTAGGAAATCAGTGGATTTAGGAGAGGTTCCTTCAATGTGGAGGCAAGCGAACGTAGTTCCGATTTTTAAGAAGGGAAATGGGGCATTAATGTCTAATTATCGACCCGTCAGTCTGACTTCAATTGTAAGTAAATTACTAGAGTTTATTATTGCAAATAAGATTAGAGAGTATTTGGAAAAGTTTAGTTTAATAAATGATTCACAACATGGGTTCAGCAAGGGTGTCATGTCTCACTAACTTATTACCTTTTTATAGGAATGTTTATGAGGCAATAGATAATGATGTGAATTACGATATTATATACCTTGACTTCACTAAAGCATTTGATAAGGTTCCACATGATAGACTACTAAGTAAGGTTAGAGCGCATGGGATTGATGGGAAAGTTCTCCGCTGGATTAGGTCATGGTTAAGCAATAGGCAGCAAAGAGTTACAATTAATGGTTCCAAGTCTAATGGGGGGGGTTAGCAAGTGGAGTGCCACAGGGATCTGTATTAGGGCCATTATTATTTATGATATACATTAACGACTTAGACAATGGAATTAGTAGTGATATTAGTAAATTTGCTGATGATTCTAAGATAGGTAGGATTGTTAGATCAGAGTCTGATGTAAAAGACTTGCAGGGGGACTTAGATAGGTTAAACGAGTCGGTGGTTAAGTGGCAGATGGGATTTTAATATTGACAAGTGTAAAGTAATGAATGTTGGTAGGGAAAATCCTCAAAACAGGTACAATATAAACAGGGTAATGCTGAATAGGTCAGAATGTGAGAGGGATTTGGGTGTTCAGGTTAACTCAGACCTCCGTCCCAGAAAACAATGTATTGAGGCTAGAAATAGGGCTGATAGGTTGTTAGGATTCATTAGCAGAAGTAATAAAAGTAGAAGTGCTGAGGTTATTTTAAAGTTGTGTTTAGCGTTAGTCAGACCTCACCTCGACTATGCAGTGCAGTTTTGGTCACCGTATTATATAATGGATATAATTTTGTTAGTCAGTGCAGAGAAGGATGATCAAAATCAAAATTTTAAAATGGCTTCACCACACCCTGCCTCGGAGTCCCCATCTGGGGAGGGGACCACAAATGTCCCCAGGTCGGACTGCCCCTCTGCTGACGACCTCGGGTGTCTTGACACTTCCTCTAATACTTTTACTCTCGATTTCTGCAACATTCGTGGCCTTAGATCTAATTTCCAATCTGTGGAACACCATCTCTCCTCCAGTAAACCTCATCATCTCTTCCTAACTGAAACACAGTTGTCTGTGACTACTGACAGCAGCCCCTTCTCTGTTCCCTCCTACTTTCTCTATCCTCATTTTCAATCCAAAGCTGGCTGTTGCGCATATGTGCGTAACGACATTACTTGCTCTCGTGCCCACAATCTTGAATCTTCAGAATTTTCTGCCATCTGGCTATGACTTCAATGTCACTCTCTAACTAAATTCATCTGTGCTGTATATCTCTCACCTAATTCCTCTGACTATGTAAAATTCTTTGACTATTTGACTTCCAAGGTGGAGCATATCCTATCTCACTTTCCTTATGCTGAGATCTCCATTTTAGGGGATTTCAATGTTCACCACCAGCTTTGGCTTTCATCTTCTTTCACTGACCAACCTGGTGAACAAACCTTCAACTTTGCTATCCTTCATGACCTAGAGCAGCTGGTGCAGCTCCCTACCCGTATCCCTGACCGCCTTGGAGACACGCCCAACATTCTTGATCTTTTCCTAACTTCCAACCCTTCAGCTTACTCTGTTAAACTTTCCTCTCCGTTGGGCTCCTCCGATCACAATCTTATTTCCGTTACCTGTCCTATCACTCCAGTGCAGCCTCAGGACCCGCCTAAGCAGAGGTGCTTCTGGCATTTCAACTCTGCTAAATGGGAGGACCTGAGGCAGTACTATTCTGATTTTCCTTGGGATGATTATTGCTACCATGTCAGAGATCCTTCTCTGTGTGCCGAGCGCATAACAGAGGTGATTATCTCTGGCATGGAGCTATACATTCCTCATACTTTCTCTAATACTAAAGCTAAAAAGCCCTGGTTTCACTCTGCTTGTTCTCGTGCTGTCAATGATAGAGAGGCGGCTCACAAACGGTACCGTAGCCATCCATCTGCTGAAACTCATGCCCTATATATTTCTGCCCGTAATCATGCCAAATCTATTCTCCAACTTACTAAAAAACTCTTTCATCAATAGAAAATGTCAGTCTTTCCAACTCTAACTCTTCTCGTGATTTCTGGCATCTAGCCAATAATATCTCTAACAATTTTACTTCATCTTTCCCTCCTTTACTTCAACCAGATGGCCCCACAGCTGTCTCTTCTTTCTCTAAAGCTGAACTCTTCACTCAAACCTTTGCTACCAACTCTACTTTGGATGATACTGGGCATGTTCCTCCTACTCCTCCACCCTCTGACTACTTCATCCCTAAAATTAGAATTCTTTATTATGACATTTTCCAGGCCCTCTCTGGCCTTGATTCTCGGAAGGCTTACGGTCCGGATGGAGTCCCTCCTGTTGTTTTCAAAAACTGTGCTTCCGAACTCGCTCACTGCCTGGTCAAACTCTTTCGTCGGTGTCTCTCTACTTCTGCCTATCCTTCTTGCTGGAAGTTTGCTCACATTCAACCTGTCCCTAAAAAGGGTGACTGCTCCAATCCTTCTAACTACCGCCCTATAGGTTTGATTTCCTGCCTTTCTAAAGCCTTTGAATTTGTCCTTAACAAAAAGATTGTTTCGTTAACCAGTTCTTGGAGATGGAAAAGCCACGCGTTGCATTCACGTTTAATGATTTGATCCAACCTGCAATTCATTACATAAATAAAGCACGGTCCACCGACATATATCCCGTAACCCCAGATGAATAGCAAATAACCTACACCACGGACATAAGGCACCATACCACAATACAAGAGATCATATGTTAGGTTAATTGACCATTTATAAACAAAGTCACGAACACAAATAATTCACTTACAACATTGGCCTCCATACAACTAGGACATCCTAAAGTTTCATGGCGAGCAAGCATACATCCAGTGCCCCACAGAACAACAATACCAAGGCCGGTTCATACAATGGCTTCAGTAACAGACTGCAATAAATAAGTACACATAAACATTTACGTGACTAGCTATGGGGCAGCCAGTCGAGCTACATCTTACACTGTACATTCACAATTGATAAATAATACATTAATCGCAAATACAACATACCTTGGAAGAGGACAAATACAACATGGGCCAGTAGGAGACCCTGTTATGGCGGCTGCAGCAGAACAATTGACCTGGCAACGGAGGGAACTGATCCACGTCAGTCACCCAGACAAATTCGCAGTGATATGCGCATAGACAATAAATGGTTAAGCCCTACATCCTTTAAACAGTCTTGTAAGTACAATATAAATAATATACAAGTACATTATTTCCTATGCATACTTTCGACCAGCATTGGCGAAACACACCCGCCTCAGCCTGACAAAACTAGATACACCAGTTAATAAACTACTGTTCTTCAACAGGAAGAATTAAAACAATGTTATGCACAGATCTATCAATAAGGATATCCCTTTGTCCCTCATGCTTTGACCCAGATTGTCCAGCTTTGTACCTTAATGTCACATTTCTTACTTTGCCATCAGAATCTGGTGTAGCAGTCACAACCTGGGCTAATTTCCAGCTACCTCTTACAGCATTACTATCCTTGACTAGTACTATGTCTTCTGGTCTTACATTCCTCCTTTCTGTATGCCACTTGGCTCTGACCACCAGTGTTGGAAAGAAGTCTCTCATCCATTTTTTCCAAAATGTGTTCACTACCTCAGTAGCATATTCAAAACCCTTTGAATATTTGCTATTGTCATCAACATATCCCGCGTGGGTACTATTATTAGTCCGTCCCATTAACAGATCATTAGGTGACAGATAAGACCCTAAATTTATATCAGACCCAGGCTTTATGCCAATGGGCCTCTCATTGATCAAATTTGCTATTTCAAATAGTACTGTCTGGAGTTCTCCATACTGTAGAATTTTTTCTCCAATAGATATAGTCATCGCCCTCTTAACTAGACGGATGAGAGACTCTGAGCATCCATTTTGCCAAGGGGCATCTGCACTCTTTGTGAACCTCCAGGTCATACCCTTTGTACCACCAAATTTTGACAACTCAATGACAGTTAGTTTATCTCCCGCTTCTGACAATTCTTTATTTGCTTTAACCAGCTGGCAACCCCGGTCAGAGTACATGATTCTTGGGAAACCTCTTATACTAGTAAATCTTCTAAATACTTTCAAGAAGCTACCAGTGTCATAGCCTTCTGCCAGATCAAGATAAACAGCTCTGCACCACATGCATGTGAAGATGACACCAAAGACCTTCATTTTGGTCCTCTTCTTGACAGTATCTATAACATGAAATGGTCCAAAAAGATCAAGTGATGTATTATAAAAGGGAGGTATAGGAGAAAGGCACTCCTCAGGAAGCACACTCATACGCTGGGCTTCATAAACTTTATCAATTCTCCTACACATTACACAACGGGACTTGACACTCTTTATCAGCAGAATTTACCTTGTAACTTCGCAAGTGTAGATTCTATCCCCGAATGGTCACGATTGTGAAAATGTATAATCAGTAATTTAGAAGAATGTATTCATCTCCATTCCAATTTGTTTGCAACTAGTTATTTATTCTGTGGCCTACTATAATTACACCTTCCTCATTCATCTTAGGTCCCAATCTTTGGTAACGTACCCCCCAGTCATCACTGATATCCTTTTGAACAGTCTTTATCCAAAAGATTTCTGCTAAGTGTAAATCCTCTGCTTCTGGCTCATGAGATAGCTTTAAAATAGATTTTTCAGAAATAACCTTCAAAACTCTTGCTGTCACATTAATCAGCTTGTCATAATCACTGAAACGGTTAATGTTCACAATGCATTCATTATCAGCTACTACCAACAGGTTCTCTCCTCTCTTTGTATACAACTCATCAGTTACCCTCACACTACAACCCTGGCTGATTGGCCACTCCTCTCTTGGCCTTGCAAGAAAGTCAGGCCCCCTCTGCCAGGCAGACCTTTCATTTAATGCACTAGGAGCGCATTCTCTGGTGCACCAATCAGATATATTTAATTTTGAATTCACCCAAAACCATTCACTTGGAGAGCTTTTAGCCTGAATTTCAGAAACTCGGTTAGCCACGAAAGTGTTAAACCTGAAAGAGTCTTTCTGAATTTGGGATCTCACAATCTCTGAATCAGTTATGTGGATTATCGAATCAAAAGACCATTCCATCTCTTCTTCAATAAATTTCCTTAGGCGACAAGCCAATAGTACCGCGCATAATTCCAGTCTAGGCACTGTGATCTGCCGAGCTGGTGCCAGTTTGCTCCTTGAAGCAATGAGACTACTACTGCTAGTGCCGTCTGACAGTTTCCATTTTGCATATGCAACAGCTCCATATGCTTTGGTGCTCCCATCTGAGAATATTATTACCTCTGGATCTCCCACTGCATTCTTAGGTTTTATACATCTGCTAAACCTTAGAGATTCAAGCTCAAACATTTCCTTGAACAATGATTTCCACTTATTATATGCAGAGGAGCTAATGGTCTCATCCCAGCCAAGGCTTTCATCACTGTTTGTGCTCAATACCAATTCTCTCATTAGAAGTTTAACTCCGAGTGTAAAAGGGGTTATCAATCCCAATGGGTCATAAATACTGGCTATCTGCCTAAGAAGCATTCTTTTCGTCAGTCTCAATGGCAGCTCTATGTCAATTTCCTCCTCCGTGAGATCTGGTTCGGTCAGTCGATTTTTCACTCTTTTCGAAAAGTTTAAATGTACTTTGAAGTAGAAAAAGTCCTTCCGAGGATTCCAATTTATGCCCAACACCCTTTCCTCCTCTGTACCTGCAATGCTTGAATGTAGAGATGTTACCTCTCCTCCACCTGATATCACCCACTCCTTAATTTTGAAACCTCCCCTTCTCAGAACAGTATCCACTTCCTGCATCATGCCACTTGCTTCTGCATAGTCATCAACACTTGTTAACAAGTCATCCACATATGAATTGCTTTCAATGAGTTTATTGGCTCTGGGACAATCATTTGACATTTGTGCCGTCTTTCGGAGAGCTATCATGGCAATCGCGCCCCCAGGCCTATCACCAAATGTAACCGTTGTTAGAACGTACTGGTCGGGTTTAAGTTTGGTGTTCATCTCACGCCACAGAAACCTATGGCAGTGTTGGTCCAATGAAGATATCTGAACCGAATTGTACATCTTCCTTATATCTCCCGTTAATCCAACAAATCCCTGTCGAAATCGTAGAAGTACTCCAAAGATATTGTTAAGGCAATCTGGACCTTTGGCTAGGAATTCATTAAGTGAGCACCCCATGTACGGTGCTGAAGAGTTGAAAACTATTCTCATCGGCGTTGACCTCGAATCAGCCTTGTGTACTTCATGATGCGGAAGGTAAAACACAGGTCCCTTGTACGCCAATATCTCTTCATTCGTCAATCTACGAGCAACTCC
>JAPQNM010000043.1:22523521-22527601 GCA_029783475.1 Metacarcinus magister | reverse complement strand
ATTACTATTGCTTATATACGGTTTTTTTTATAGAATTATCCCGCTACATTAATAACCTCATTTCTACTTTTTGTAATCTCATCTTTTTCGTCTTTTATATCCAACAGATACTTTCTGCGTAAACCAAGTTTTCTCTATGAGAGAGAGAGAGAGAGAGAGAGAGAGAGAGAGAGAGAGAGAGAGAGAGAGAGAGAGAGAGAGAGAGAGAGAGAGAGAGAGAGAGAATTGGATTGGGTTAATAACTTTATTGTAATACGTCTTTTTTTTAGGATAGGGAAAGTAAAGAGAGAAGGTAAAAGAGCGAGGTGCCACAGCTTGTCCTTTGAGAGAGGGAAGCTCCACTCACTCACGGGGGTGAGTGGGTTCCTGCCCCCAGAGGAGGGAGGGCAAGGGAAAGCAACGAAGGAATGAAGGAAGGAAGAAGGGATGGAAGGATGAAGGGAAGAAGTGAAGAAGGAGGGACAGTCTAGAAGGGAAAGAAGGTTTCTACTCCGCGGCGCGACACTGTTGTGTTCTGATGAGCAGCACCTCCAGCAGTGGGGGGCGTGGGTGTGGTGCCTCTGGAGTAAGCGGCGCGACACTGTTTTGTTCTGATGAGAAGCACCTCCAGCAGTGGGGGGCGTGGGTGTGGTGCCTCTGGAGTAAGCGGCCGCTTTCTTGTTCGTCATGGCATTGACGTCTGCTGTCTTGTTTATCCTGAGGTTGACGTCTGCTGCTGTCGACTAGTGGATGTGTGTGTGTGTCGGACAGTCAGGACACTACGTTTCTATGGTTCTTGCAGCAGGGACGCTGCCAGCGTAAGGAGGCACCGCGTGCATGGCTGCCTGCTTGTGGTCCCTGTGCATGTGTGTAAGGCCATGGCACGCGTCCTTATGGCCCCCAGAAGCAGTATTTCCGGAAGGGAGCGGCGGGCCATCGGTTGACTTTGTATGACACGGTCGGTCAGCGGCGGGGGTTCTGACACGGGTTTCACCACAACTAATTTTGAACAATTTTCTGATAGTGGGAAGCCAATTGTGATGGGTGATGGGTGAACGGCGTCCAGCAGGGGGAAGGGGAGGGGGAAGGACAAGGATGGGGAGGCCGACGGGTGGGGAGTAACCATCGGGGATGGAGGGAGGGGAAGGGGGCAGGATAAGGAGGGGGAGGCCGACGGGTGGGGAGTAACCATGGGGGGGGGAGGGAGGGGAAGGGGAAGGGGGAAGGATAAGGATGGGGAAGCCGACGGGTGGGGAGTAACCATCGGGGGGGGGAGGGAGGGGAAGGGGAAGGGGGCAGGATAAGGATGGGGAAGCCGACGGGTGGGGAGTAACCATCGGGGGGGGGAGGGGAGGGGGAAGGGGAAGGGGGCAGGATAAGGATGGGGAAGCCGACGGGTGGGGAGTAACCATCGGGGGGGGGGGGGGGGGGAAGGACACCTGCCGGACGATCAAGCTGAAGTTTAATTGGAATCGGGATCGGGATGCGGCACTGCTCCGGTGCCAGAAGAGTGCAGTGCCGCGGTGGTGTTGTGGTGGTGTGTTCAAGCCCCTTAGTGTGGCACCGCTGGGGAGCTGGAGACTAGAGCGACGCCTGTCTCTTGGGGGAGTTGTATTGGGACGATGCAGGGGGTGAGAGGAGGTTTACTGCAGAAGAAAGGAACTTCCCCACTGCTGGGCTGAAAAGTTCCTTCGCCAGGCACGAACTGAAGAAGGTGTCCTTGGCAGGAGGGCATTGTCGTGTCCACTGCGCCAACAGGTCGGCAAAGGAGGTTCGGGTGGATGGGTCGGCGGTCCCCAACCCCTCCACGGCGCACCTCATGCAACACTTTGCCTGGGCCTCCCCGCAGGTGTGGGCGAGGCCCTCCCTGAAGGCGAAGGCGAGATGCAACACCTCCTGCCTCTGGGGTTCGGTGAGGCTGGCGGCCTCAAGGGGCTCTTCTGCTTGCCCTGCTGCCTCGAGCAAGCACCGCGTGCAGTCCTTGCGGCCCAAGAGGCAGGTATGGGCCAGGTGGTGGTGGTGGGAAGCGGCGAGGTGCACCACCTCCTCGAAGTCAAGCTGCTCCACCTTCGAGGATGTGGCCTCCACAGCTGGCCTCCTTGGTCTCCTTGGTCTCCTTGCTGCTCCACAACCGCCGTGTCAAAAAATTTAGCATGTTTAAAGTCGAAACGATTATGTAAATACTTAACGATAATTGATCCAACATTGTGAGAGGAAGTTGGTTCATATTTGTTGTCCCGAGGCCGGAGTGAAGACATGTATAAAGGAGTACAAAGGGAAATTTACAAAAGAGTACAAAGGAAGAACATACAGCAACAGTCTTGTGATGGCGAGAAGAGATCTAAGTCCACGAAATTATAGAAACTTCAGCATGAGTTTAGAATTTTTTTTTTCCAAGTCGTATTTCACTTAATTTTTTTCATGCATGTAAACGAAATTAAGTAAGTGTGTATGATAAATATTTTCCTCAGTTTCTTCCTGTTGCGTGCGTTTGTTCTTGGAAAATGAAATAACTGCAAAATGTTCTGGAATAGTGAGGTTGATCTTTATTACTTATCTAATTATGACTTCTTTTAACGAAAGGAAATAACTTCGAAGAAGAGAAAGTTTTGCAATTAGCTGAGTAATATCCTCTTGGGCGGTTGTATGTTGAAGGTCGTGAGAATATGTAATGTGTTCCCGTGAATGTTAATCAAGAGTGAATGTCCAGTCAGCTGAGTCTCCTGACATAGTGTATTACGGTCACTATTTCGTATATATGTAAATTACTCCAATTCATCCAATTAATTTATGTGTTTGTCATGAGTAGTAATATTTGTGAAAACGGCATCTCACACATGGTTTTATGAAAAGAAAAACCCAAGGATAAAATTATATAGATGTAAATTATAGAGATTGCTGAATGTGATGGATGATAAGGAGTAATGGTGCAGAAGTGGTATAAATGTATAATGAAAGATTAGTTAAATGAGGTTGTGGAAAAAAAAATGAAAAATGATAAGTGGAAGAAGAATTACAGGACATTTCTGGAGAGAGCACGAGTATACGAGAGAAGTTTGGGATGAACGAGTTAATGAAATAACCAGAGAAAGGATAAAAAAAAAAAAAGGCTACATTTTGCTGTTAACAATGAAGGAAAACGAAATAGTGGTAGGAGTATAAATGGAGGACGCAGAGAGAGAGAGAGAGAGAGAGAGAGAGAGAGAGAGAGAGAGAGAGAGAGAGAGAGAGAGAGAGAGAGAGAGAGAGAGAGAGAGAGAGAGAGAGGAAAGAAGTTAATGAGGTAAAGAGGAAAGTTAATGAGAGGGAGGAAAGGAAGCATCTATAAATGTTACAGCAATCAATTAATAAGTTATTCTGAAAGGGAAGTGAGGAGTGTGTGAAGGGAGTGAAAGAATGAGTCAGACACGTGTGATAGTGTTGGTTCATAGACAAGAAGGGAGGGAGGGGAGGGAGGGACGGGGCGAATGTTTCCATGGCTTGTTGAATGAGAAAAATACAGAGAAATATCAATGGACTGCTGAATTGTAAAGGTTGTTAATGAATGTTAAAGTTGGAAAGCATAAGGAAGTTAATATAAGTTGTATTTGCAAATGCTTTCAACCAATTTCTGTTATATATATTATGTTGCAAATGTTGATTAAACTTTCCTCAGTCTTGTCTCATCTTTCGTAAATGATAATGTTTAATGTTGGCGATATTCATGAGGACATCTACAGTATATCATCATGAAGCAGCTTTGTTTGAATGATGTATAAAATCATCCTTCCTGTTCTCGCCCAGCGGCATCCAGCTTCACGGCACCCAGTCAGCAAAAGTCAGACTCTTTACGCGTGGGTAATATACTGGGTCTAGGAAATGCAAGGACCTATACTGCGCGTGTTTGTGTCATTCCTCCACCTTTATGCTGGCCAAGTACAAAGGCATCATATATGAGGAACATGGTTAGAGAGAAACATCGAAATGGGCAAAATTTGAATGGAAAAGCGGATTAGATGAAGTGATTTATTTTTTTTAAATAGAAAGGAGGAAATAATTCAAAGAACTTATTGGTCTGGAACTGAAATTGCAAAGTTTAGGGGCAGAAATATAGAAGATTTA
>JAPQNM010000043.1:22438521-22513521 GCA_029783475.1 Metacarcinus magister | reverse complement strand
CTCTCTCTCTCTCTCTCTCTCTCTCTCTCTCTCTCTCTCTCTCTCTCTCTCTCTCTCTCTCTCTCTCTCTCTCTCTCTCTCTCTCTCTCTCTCTCTCTCTCTCTCTCTCTCTCTCTCTCTCTCTCACCTGTCTTTCTCACCTGTCTTTCTCACCTGCCTTGCGCCACAGACCTGGATCTGGCGAGTGGCTTACTAGGAGGAGCTGACCAGCCTGACCCCACTCACGACGAGGAAGAGGACGAGGAAGAGCAAAAACCCACTGATAGGAGACGGAACAAGAGGAAGAAAACAAAGCAGCAGCAGAATAGCGGCAGCGGTGACGACGGCCAAGAAGAGGAAGAGGAGGTGGCACAAGAAGGAGACGGCGAGGAAAGTGGTGATGAGGGAGACTCTCTCGACGGGATTCTTGGTAACTCCGGCTCCAGGAGAGCAGGCAAGTATGGTGATGAAAGAGAGAGAGAGAGAGAGAGAGAGAGAGAGAGAGAGAGAGAGAGAGAGAGAGAGAGAGAGAGAGAGAGAGAGAGAGAGAGAGAGAGAGAAACGTATCTATAGCCAGCAAGATTAGCATGATTACTGGTAGGTGCCTTAATGCCCTTTTAATGTTCCGGCGTCACCAAGGGGGGGAGGCCCGTCAGCCTGGGCCTCACCAGGGGAGGGAGTCTCATCCTCTCGCGATAATGATACAGAAAAAAATCGTAATTAAAGAACAATATGAAATGTAGCCAACCAGACTTTTGATGAGTTACCCGGTCATCCACTCCTGAGGGTACCGCTGCATGAAGTGGAAAATACCTGAGGGAGGGTCGAGGCTGAAGGTGACTATAATCCACGTTTCAGCCTCACCCAGACGCTTGTACCACGATCATCTGTAAGAATGATTTGACCAAAATCTTCCTCTAATCCGCAGGTCGAGTCAATGGCAAGAAGAGGTCAGGTCGAAAAGCGTTGAAAGGCAAACTGAAGGTCACAGGTAAAGGTCGATCATTCCTCCGACTACCGCAACACCCTGGACTTTATGTGGCCAGGTAAGGGGTGGAGGGACTGCTGGGGGATGAGAATAACAGGTGTGCATGGAGGGACAGGTATGGGATGCAAAGGTGAAGAAACAGGTGTCAGTAGATAGATTGGTATGTAATTAAGGAAAGGGACAGATAATAGATGGAAGGACAGGTGAAAGATGGAGAACAGCGAGAAGAAGATGGATTAGAAAACACAGGAATTCACATATAATAAGAGGATAAAAAAGTAGAAAGGAGAAACTTGAAAAAAAAACATTTCATGCAAGTGGCAGAAGTTTATGCAAATAAGAGACAGAGGCACTGACAAACATGGGAGGGGACAAAAAAAACACCAGGTTATGTTCACTTTTAACCCACCCTTGTCTCTCCTTCCCCTCTCCACCACCACTACCACTACCACCACCGCTGCAGGAACACATGGAGGCTTCACACGGGGCGGCAGTACTACATCCCCGTCAGCAGGAAGACCCTCATCAACCTTGGCTTCGTGAGGCAAGTAACCTTCGGCAGCCTGTCGCAGGAGAAGACAAGGACCGTGCTCATTAACGGCGCCTGGAAAAAAGCTGCAGGTGAGAGAGAGAGAGAGAGAGAGAGAGAGAGAGAGAGAGAGAGAGAGAGAGAGAGAGGAGAGAGAGAGAGAGACTGTTACATCGGACTAATGAATGAGCAAACAAGCAAATCAAAATATTGTTAATAAAAATAATGAGAAAGACATACAAAACAAATTGACTCCTACTGACAAACACAAAACAAACAAACACACACACACACACACACACACACACACACACACACACACACACACACACACACACACACACACACACGCACGCACGCACGCACGCACGCGCGCACGCACGCACACACACACACACACACACACACACACACACACACACACACACACACACACACACACACACACACATACACACACACACACACACACACACACACACACACACACACACACACACACACACACACACACTCCCGTAGGTCAGTGGATAACGCCAATGTCTATACTATATAGACATTGGTTAACGCCTTCGCCTGCCAACCGGCAAGGCGTAGGTTCGAATCCCATTCAGATCACTAAGGATTTTTCACTGCCAGGGAGTGGTTACTCTCCACCTTGAGCAAGGGGATGGGGGTGTGTGACGTGTGAGAGGTCTCAGCCTTACCCATAGATCTGTCTCTGTGAGCTCTAAGCTCCTTCGGGGAGAGTAGTGGGTGACGATCATGAGTCCAGCGCGTGATCTTCCAGACCATGGTGAATAACACTCACACAAAACTATACTGTTGCTGTATATTTCAGGTTACTACGTGGATCTGTACGAGAAGGTAGACAACCCACCTGTCACCTCGCTCATCACCACCAGCAGGACCGTCTTCGAGCAGCTCATGACGCAGCTCTCGACGGACCAGTAACGGAGGCGACGGAGATGACACGCAAAAGTCCGCAGAACCCAAACAGTTTAGTTCTTGCACACGTATGCGACCAAATTGTAGCTTCGTGTAGTGTAGTGTAGTGTAGTGTGCACGTGACTGTAGCTTGCACGGGACTTTAACTTGTCTGTACGGAATTCTAACTTTATTTCTGTTTTGGAAATATAGTTTTTTTTACAGTATTGTGTAACATAAGCGGTATTTTGCATGTTTAGTAAGGTAGCTTTGAAATGCTGTAACTCATGTACCAGATACATTTTCACTAATATAAGTTGTTTCTCTTTTGGCTATCATTCCCTGTTGTAAATAGATGTTTGGTTAAGGTAGTGTAAAGGGCCTTCACGAGGGGACCCAGCGTAGTAGTGGTGGTAGTCTCAGGCATGGTTGACATCATTATAGCAATGATAATAGTATTGATGATAGTAATAATAGTAAAAAACAATAATGATAATAATAATAATAACCACTATTTTCCTTATGCACTGTACTTTCATTTCCCATATTGCACCATTCTGTTTTGTCTTTGCATTTTATTCATTTAGTAATAACAGTCAGAAAAAGCCATGTCCGATTGATATACGGTCTTGCAATTCGGATGTTGTTACATGAGCGTTGCTATGGATTGTGATCGTGCCCGGTCTCTATATGATCAACAAAAGGGTTTATGTATGCATGAAAGTGTCAACTGGTTCCTTCTCTCCTCGACACACTTACTGCCGACACTACGTCCCTCGTGAAATATCATTTTCTGATGAGGGGTGACAGTTAGCACCTTGGAGCGTCCTTGACTATGGTTACTGAGAACATCGAAACGCATTCTTGTTGCAGATGTAACAGAGTAAAAAGGCTGCCTTTACATTATGCCTTTTTTTTGTGTGTGTGTCCGCTCATGGCAAGGCCTTTAGTCTTTAAAGGCCTTGGTCTACGAAACAGCACCGTGAACTGCACCACACTGGAAGTTTACGTAACTCTTCACATGGCACTGAGAGCCGGGTGGCTCTGTGGTACTGTTCAGTGCTCGACTCGTGGCTGCAAGGTTGCGATTTCAATCTTGGTTCACAGCAGCTACTTAGTGAGAGGGATAGAACTCTCTCGCTAACTCTAGCAGATAAATATGATATTAGCTACATAACTCATAAATTCTTCAATTGCCTGCCTAATGCTATCAACCCTTGCACGCTACCTACACTTTCCCTCCTAAACCTACTCTTCCTCTTCAGGCTCCTGCTCCTGCTCCTTCTTCACCTCCTTGTCCTTATTCCCTCCTCAGTAGGACTAGGTAATTCCCTTTGGTGTATATGTACATTCATTGTGTACCATGTCATGTGTTTGCCTTATCTCCCCAGATGTTGTGTATCCTTCTCGGGTTGTACTCTCTTTTTTTGTTGTCGAATTGGGGGAAATTCGAGCATGGCCTATAAGAGCCTCAGTAGTGCAGTCAGTGGTTAGCACGTCTGACAACGAATCCGCTGGTCCGAGTTCAATCGCGGACGAAGGCAGTCGGCGCACAGCTCACCCAGCTGCTCATCCTTCCAAACGGATTGGTAGATAAATGGATACCTAGGGAAACCTGGGGAAGATAAACTGTGGAAAGTCGGATGTTATGGTGGCCCTGTGTCCCGGCGTAACTGTTTAATTTCCACCACAGTCTCAAAGGCCAATGCGACGGGAGATGAGCGCCCGCGGCTATGCACAGCTATAGCGTGTGCCCCCACTTTATCACTTTATCTATAAGAGCCAGTTGACTTGGCGGCAAAAGTTTCACCAGTGACAGGAAATTACCGCACAGTGGGTCCGGATTTTCAGCGCTGGGCGGCAAGTGTTAAATGAATAAAATCAATAAATATATGAGCATATATGTGCAGTATTCATATGCCATAAAACCATATCTCAAGGTAACTGGAATGAAACATGTTGCGAGGTGTTGGTGAGATATGCATGACCTTACTATTTTCAGCGTGGTAAGTGTAATAAAGTAACTCATTTGTCATGCCGCCCAGTGGAAGTTCCTAATTTTAGACTATGAATTCGAGGGTGTGGCTGAGCATTTGTGGAAGGCCTGTCACCCTCTCTCGTTACCGTTGGACATTTCAAACATCACACTTGCTCCTCAGAAGGGCCTGAGATATCATCCAAAACAGACGCATTCTTCCGCTTGTGTACACACATTAAACCAAGAAAACCCAGGAAAGTGTTTATTCATCATCAACCTTACCATTTAATGTCTCGTCAAACTATAGTGGCAGGACAGTCAACCTTGACCAAACTCCACTTGGGTGCATGGTGATCATAATGGCTCAACTGATAAGGAGTCGCGTACTTTGAGTGTACTGTCATGGGTTCGATTCCCGGTCGTTCCCTCTCATAACTTTACTCAGTGTTTCAAAAACATGAAACACTACAGAGCAGAAACCTATGGAACAAAATCCTGGACGATTACAGGAGTCAAAATTTTATCACATCTGCTAAGAGGGAAATATGCTGTGAATTACACCAACCAGTTGAATTACTCCATGACAAGGAACAGATCAATTTTGGTAAGTTAACCTCTTGTTGCTGGGTCCACACTGCTGACCCATGTCAAGGCACGGCACGACTTTAAATCGATTAATGTGCAAACATACTTAGGAATTTATGATCAACAAACATCGAGGAAGCTGGTGCATTAGAACACTTGAACTCCTTTGTTGCAGCAGCAGATCACGTCGTAGCGTCTCGAGCAGCATGAAGGTCTGTGTCACCACCATCCCATTATGAGAGGGAGATAACTTCTGAGACTAAGAAACACTCACTTGGGGAAACGAGCGAGAGAGGAAGTGAGTCAATTAAATGTATTTAGTTGTATATGAGCTATATTAATGTGAGTACACTAAACATAATACCAAGTTGAATAAACAATTTTTTCCTAACTAAATATCAGAAAATTTCTGTCTAAGTACAAAGATAAAGACATCCACTTATTTTCTGCAATTTCTAAGCATTCCATACGTCTCTAGGAACATTCCTCTGCATGATTTATAAATTGGTGAGTTGTTCCTACATTCATAATATACTACTGAACTATAGGAGGGTATGATTACATAAGAAATCCCCAACCTAAGTGTAAGGGATTATTCATTCATCCCCCCTACCCATGATCTAAGCCCATGGTTGAAGGTGGTTGCGTCACGGGGCTGCTGTCCTAGCTGATAGCTCGGTGCATCAATTCCCGACGCCATAATTTATTTCATTATGTTTCATTCATCTTTGCATCATATTTCATTGGGTTCAGTTGTTGTTCCTTCTGCTTCCATTAACACTGGTGATGTGTGGCGTGTTCCCAGCTTGGCAAGTGGTGTTGGCACAACATATTGTGGAAGGATAGAGGTGGGAAATACCATGCACTGTGGTGGTCATTGAAGCGGCTGCTTGGCTGCATGTGACAACGTGGCCAACACTGATAACAGGCGGCGCGCCCCGGCACACTGAAAACCAACCAGTACAATCACCGTGGTGCACGCCCCCGCCTATTGCAAGTGTTTACGTGTTTTATTCTCGAGATTTTAAGATTTTTTTTTCTATTGAATGGATACAGTAGATCTTGAATTTTTGTTGATACAGTATCTTTGTAGATATCAGTATATTAATATTTATCTCATGTAGACAGTAACGAAAACGATGCAGCAGTATTTAGTGGCAGCATTCCTGCTGCTGTTAATGGTTGTGAACGGAGACCATCCAAGCGGTATCGAGCAGCACCAATCTACACATCTCCAGAAAACCAGCTGGAGACATGAGAAACATGACCTACAAGAAGAGCTCTTCGGAAGCTCAGAGAGTCCTGCGCTGCAAGTCACGGGGGAAAAGAAGCCTGTGGAGCAGCCGCACCCTTGGACCCTTAGACGAACGGTGAGGTCAGCAGAGGAGTTACAGGGCGTGTGTGACTGCTTAGGGAGCCGTTCAGCGCCTCCTTCTATCTGCAACTTCGATATCGAGGTAGGTTTGCTGTGCTCCGAGCTAGGCAACTCCGATGCAATATTTTAGGCTTTTGGCGATAAATTTTCATGTTCAAAAGGAACACGATATCATCACCGACGCTGCTATTCATCCCTCAGAAATTTGGGCCATTCATTATCAACGGGACGTGTTTCTACAACACTCAGCAGCAGCAACGGCAGCGTAGAGGGCAGTTAGTTCATGGCAAGGTAAGTGTGTCACGTGGTGTTGTGAGTGGCAGTCTTGATGTGCGTTGCCTCGCCCTCCCTCCATCTCACCTTACATCCCTTCTCTCTCCAGGACGACGTAACCTTTCCGTTACCCCCGTTCCCTGACGCGCTGAGGTGCGAGGGCAAGCGGATTCTCCTGCTTGTGTCGTCAGGGGAGAGGCAATCCCTGAGTCTCAGCAACGTACCCTCCGTGTGGATGTGTCCCCGCAGCCTTGGCAGCCGCCTCCAGCACCTCATCATTACAAACGTATCCGAAGTCAAGATTGCTCCAGAAGTCCTCGCTCATAGACGCGCGAATTTCGATTTGATCCTGACAGGCATGTCGGAGGACCTGGTTTTCCCTCAAAGAGCCTTGTCGATAGACACTGTAGAAGTTAACAATGTCGATAAGGTGTCCATGAACTATTTGGAAAACATTTTAGAATATCTTAAATCCCCGCAAGTAAAGGTGATCATAGAAAATGCATCCTTTGTAAGGTTTAACACCAAAAGTGTCGTGGCGCCCCGAGTGTGGGTGAAAGTGGGGTCAACAAAGACACTTAAGATGGAGACGCAAGCCGTGGAGGCTCTATCTTCCACTACCGACTCTATCCTTCATGTCTCCTCAACGCAACATTTATATATGGAAACCCGTGCCGCCATTGTCAACAAATTGCGGATTATCGATATTTCCAATGTTCTGTTGATGGAGGAGTCAATGGTGGTGATGACATCTGAGGGCGAAGTCATAATGCGAGACGTGAGAGATCTCATAGCACCTGAGCGAGCCATCATTGTCGGCGATGGGGCTAAACTTGAGCTGTCCAACGTCACTTTGTTTCATAATAGCAACCGTGCTATCCTCTCCCCAAGTCCGCTTGACTCTGTCATACTCAGAGGGTTGAAGGTGGCTGGCTCAAACTCGACCTCCGTTTGCCTGACTACTTACAACCTCTCAGTGCATGCGGTGACAGAGGCGTTGTTTGGGCACTCCTCAGCCACTGTATGTGTGAAGTTTGTTAGAGGGATGGAGATGGATACGACGGAGGAGAGCGGGTTGGTGCTGTGTAAGGTAAGCACCGGGGAGGAGATGACTGATCCCCGCCTGTGTGCCGACCCGCGCTGCAAATTCTGCACAGGTCAGTTTAGAGGAACGCAGCTTCTCACTTCCTTAGGGAGCTTATCTGACGTTGTGAAAACTCTTTATCCGTTCGTCAGCCTCACTTATAATAGAAGTAACCAGTGTAGAAAGTGATTGACCTTTATACTTTACTTTTTTTCTTTCTCTATAAGATCCAATGTTCACCACGCAGTCGTCCATCCTTCCTCCTGTCTTCACGCACGGTAAGGCAGCAGTTTGGAGTTTTTTGTAATATATTCATGATGTTATACATATCAATCACACTTTCACTTTCATTTTCTTTCAGTGAACGAGACAAAGTCGATCGACGACACAGAGATAAACTGGTGGAAGGAACCGCATTACTTAGGCCCGACTGCTGCCCTCATCCTGCTGGTTCTCTTGCTGCTTCTTTCTTACTGCTTCTACCGCCTTCACAGGCGCTCCAAGGTAACCTGACTTACAGCACTAAGGACTTCAACACCCGGGTACAGCTGTGTGTATGATGATGCTCGGGTTTTTGTGTTGCGATGTTCTCCTTTATTGCGTATTTCCAAATATCTTCCGGGAGTGTGCCGTGTAAATATTTTCATTATTCTGCATAACAATCAAAGAAGTTCTAATCAGAGAAGCCAAAGGTGAGACAAAAAGCATGACGCACAGCTGCGTGGCTCACGGTTGCAATTTGAGATGAAATACCGTTTTACCTCGTTGCCGTCGTCCCTGTGTTTGACATTAGTGTTATTTATATCGTGTTCCTCTTTGAAGCCTTGCCGAGCACAAGGAAACGGCGTATTGTGAGACAAAGCATCAGATAAACTTGTAGCCCAAATATGTGCGAAATATGGACCCCACTCGAGGCAGGAACGTGGTAGTTGGTGCTGTCTGATGGCATACCAGTGGTGCATGTTATCACAGGATGTTTTCGTGTAGCTTTGTTTAAGCATAGTTTTCCATCCATGGGTAAGTCTTTCAGATTTATCCTCCCATGCTCAAAATACCTACATACCAACTTATTTAGAGAATGTAACTTTGTTTATTTATCTGTTTGTCTATCCACTCAGATTAATTTACCTAGCTTTTACACAAATATTGGAAGACTTAACGGGATAAGCTGTTGTGTGATGTGTGTCTTCTTTGCTGGTCCAGGTAGTGAGTGACAGGACACATTAATGTTTACATATTAAATACACAATCCCTATGCACTACGACCCTTCGTGCACATACTCACAGAGGAATGTTAGAAATGCCTCATTGGGTATTGTCAAACACACAATTTAAGTCCCAAGAAGATTACCTTGTACCCTGAGACAGAAGTGTTCGCTTTCCCTCTGGCCTCGGCTGCAATTCGCAATTCCAAACAATATAATTTCCAGAAATAATGTTGATATGTGTGCTTGATTAACATGCTCAACACTTTGTTTCATTTTGATACATATATATATATATATATATATATATATATATATATATATATATATATATATATATATATATATATATATATATGTGTGTGTGTGTGTGTGTGTGTGTTAATATTCGATTCCTTAACCACTCGATATCTGGTTACCTTTATAATGCAAATTTAACCTCAGATACTTGTTCAGATCACCTCAAATAGTTATGCCGCTGAATTACAGAAAAAAATTACAAATTTTTTTTTCTAGGTTACGTTATGTTTAGTTAGGTTGAGTTAGGGTTGGTTAAGGAAACGAATATTTACATATATATATATATATATATATATATATATATATATATATATATATATGGATATATATATATATATATATATATATATATATATATATATATATATATATATATATTATCGCCTAACTATGTTGTGGCTAGCAGCATATATTTCTGAATCATGCATGCATTATCAGCCATTATGAGAGAGTTCGTTGTCCTATAATATTCCTTCAATCACATGACGAGTATTGTAAACCTTGTCGGGGCCTCCAGAGTAGCTATATTTCGGAGGCCCCGACTTTGTCCTCTTATATACTGTTTGAGCAACGGATATATACTTGATACTAATATTTCTTTATGAAAGTAGAGAGTTTTTTTCTTGAAAGGGGGAGTTGTGTATTGTGGGGATAGTTTCTTAGTACTGTTAGCTAATTCCTGAGTTTCCAGTTTGTTGGCAAAAGTTTCCCTTGGATGACAATTCAGATAGTTTGAAGTGCTGAGTCATCTTTTGATTGACATTTGTAAGTATAAGATTTGAAAATTAATTCGATTAATGGTAAGTTGACAACATGTTTCAATCATATTCGAATATTACAGCGACTAGGAATAAAAAAAAAAAATAACTATTGAAAAACTTATAAGTTAGGCTTAAGAAATTACACGTTTTCTTTAGTTTTAAGAAAAACCAAGTACTTTTTAGTTGTATACTTATGTAGAAATTTTCCTTCCTACCAGAGAGCCACCTATAACCTTCCTCAGACATATAGGAATGCAACCTTCCCTAGAACCATCATCACGCCAGATAACTTCCACAACGTGCCTCCATGCCAGGCCCCACACACCACCCTCTCCAATGGTGCCGCCGCGGAGCTGTTCGTCAGTCACCGCGTGTCACATGGCCCCTCCTTGCAACAGGCCGCCCTGGCTGATCAGGAAAACAGCGAGATTAACAGATATCCACCAAGTCCCGACACTAAGTGGAGGGATAATCATCAGCTGGACACTTGTCAGCAATTTTCTAGCTTCATGACACCTGAAGACACCCACTCCATAAGTTCTAATGAGATGATAATCTGACCATATTATGTGGGCCTCATTTATCATGACAGTGGGATGTATAAATTATTGCCACTATTTTCTTTGTTGTAGCTACATGCAAATAGAATGAAAAGTTTGTTTCCTTATTCAAAGGGATTTTATTAGCAAAATGTAGCCATAGGTAATATTATATACGCTGTACGTTAGAAATGAGGTGGATATGAGGAAAATAGGTATGACTATACTTCAATCGTAGATTGTGTGTTTTATCTATCTAAAACTGAATATAAAAAAAAGCAGCTTGCACATACCATATAGAAAAAGACAAACAGACTACTATTTGAAAATTAAACCTTTTGTGGCAAATACATTGTTTACAGAAGATGTGTGATGCATTTTAGCTCTAATAAAAAGGCTTTCTGTGTCTAAACATGCATACAAATAATAAAGTATCAGATCAGTCAATGGAAGTGTCATTCATTGATGTCGTCTGCCACGTAGATAAACTCATTTTATACTTATCACCCAGCAAGGAATAGGAGAGGATTTACTAGTGAAGGAGCCTCTGTATTGATCATGTGGGGCGTCAATAGCTTTGAGACCTGAACGCTGATTGGCTGAAAAGCACCAATAGGAGGACGCGAGAGGGCCAACAGGAGAAGTGAAAGCCAATGGGAGCGCGTGATACAGCCTTCCTCTGATACCAGTGCCATTTACCAGTGCCATTTTCCCAGCTGAGTCTCGCCGCTGCTTCTTCTGCCCAGAACTATCTTACCACGTCAAAATGTCCGCCAATCCTGTGTATTCCCCGTTCTTCGGCGTCATGGGTGCCTCGGCGGCCATGGTATTCAGCGGTAAGTGAAGGGAAAGGACGGGAAACAGGCGAGGGAGGTGGAGGCTGGCTGGGAATTCATCTGTCACCTTAAAACATAAACATTTGTTGCCCCCCGTCACCTGCCTTGCTATGATGACGAAGTGGAAAGGTGTTAGGGAAGGGGGACGAGGGTAAGGGTATAACTCATGTACTAGTTAGGGATCCACATGGCCAGCTAGACTACATAGGGTCGTGCATTGATCTGCTGGTGGTGGTACCTTATGGGGACACACGCCCTTACGCCCACTACCACACACGCCCTTACGCCCTTACATCCGCTGCCACACACGCCCTTACGCCCTTACACCTGCTGCCACATACATCCTTACACCCGCTGCCACACACGCCCTTACACCTTTACACCTGCAGCCACACGCCCTTACACCCGCTGCCACACACGCCCTTACACCTTTACACCTGCAGCCACACGCCCTTACACCCGCTGCCACACACGCCCTTACACCCGCTGCCACACACGCCCTTACACCCGCTGCCACACACGCCCTTGCACCCGCTGCCACACACGCCCTTCCTCATGCTAGTGTTATCTCTAGCATCGTCAATTAATATGCCATTGATGTCAAACTTGGGTTCAAAAGTACTGATATGGAAATGCTAATAAGATGTAGGCTTAATAAAATAGGTATAGATTCGTTTCTCTAACCACTCACTATTTTGGACAAGACTATTTTTTTCTGATAGATTTTGATGTGTTTTGCATTAATCTGATGTTTGTTTGTCATGCCATGAAGTCAATTCTTTTTTTCCTCCCTCAATAAGTGGAAAGTAAAGACTGCCACAACAAAAAGTCAGATTAATTCCAAACCATCAAAATCAATAAGAAAAAAATAGTTTTGTTACTATAAACTTCCCAGAGCTGCAGTTAGATCAGCCTAACCAAACCTAACCCAACCCAACTTAACCTAACCAAACCTAACCTAACCTAACCTAACCTACCTAACCAAACCTAACCTAACCAAACCTAACCAAACCTAACCAAACCAAACCAAACCTAACCAAACCAAACCAAACCAAACTAAACTAAACTAAACTAAACTAAACTAAACTAAACTAAACTAAACTAAACTAAACTAAACTAACCAAACCTAAGCAAACTAAACCTAATCTAACCAAACCTAAGCTAACCAAACCTAAGCTGTTACAAGCAAATTAGAGCTTCAAATATTGAGCCAAACTTACCTTATGCAGATTGTGGTTAACTGCCTCCAACTTTTGATGGCTTGAAATTACCCACTCTACTACAGGAAGCACACTTAACAGTCCTTGGAAGCACGCCGTGGCTTTTGAAGTACTCTTGAGTTTTTTCCTCTCTGTGATACTTTTTTTATCAAGTCAAGAAAGCTTATGCTGCACCGCTCACACTCCATATTTATACTGAGCCGCCCACTTTGGAGATGGTAGGCGATATGAAATAATGAGATGTGATTGGAAGTCATATGATTTTAAAACAATGATTTTATTGGCTCTTGTGATGCATGACTCATTTTCCCTGCTAGATATCATGCAGTCCCTCTTTTAGGGACTTCAGTGAAACCTTTGCTGTCGGCCTTGACATATTGAAAGCTTTCGATAGAGTCTGGCATAAATCTTCAATATTAAACTACCCTCCTACGGATTCTATCCTTCTCTCTGTACCTTCATTTCCAGTTTCCTTTCTCACCGTTTTATTGCTGCTGTAGTGGACGGTCACTGTTCTTCCCCTAAAATTATCAACAGTGGTGTTCCTCAGGGTTCTGTCCTATCACCCACTCTCTTTCTATTATTCATCAATGATCTCCTAAATCTAACTCAATGCCCTACCCACTCCTATGCTGATGACACCACCTTGCATTTTTCAACGTCGTACAACAGACGCCCAACCCAGCAAGAATTAAGTGATTCAAAGCGAGATGCTATAGGATGACTAACTTCTGATCTTTTAGTTTCTGATTGGGGCAGAGCAAACCTGGTTCTGTTCAATGCCTCAAAAACAATTTCTACAACTATCTGCTTGACATAACCTTCCAGATAACTATCCCCTCTTCTTCAATGACACTTAACTGCCCCTCTCCTTCACATTAAGCACACTCGGTCTATCCTTTACTAAAAATCTTAACTGGCAATTTCATATCTCTACTCTTGCTAAATCAGCTTCCAAAAAGTAAGGTGTCCTATGGCGTCTGCATCAATTTTTCTCTCCCTCTCAGCTGCTTGCTCTGTACAGGGGCCTTATCTGCCCATGTATGGAGTATGGTCCTTATGTCTGGGGAGGTTCAACTCACACAGCTCTATTAAACAGGGTGGAGTCTAAAGCTTTTCGTCTCATCAACTCTCCTCCAACACAATGTTGCATCTTTATCTATTTTCTACTGCTATTTTCATGCTGACTGCTCTTCTGAACTTGCTAACTGCATACCTCCACCCCTCCCGCAGCCTCGTTGCACAAGACTATCTACTTCTCATCCCTATTCTGTCCATCTTTCTAATGCAAGAGTTAACCAGTATCTTCACTCTTTCATCCTTTACACTGGTAAACTCTGGAACTCTCTTCCTTTGTCTGTTTTTCCACCTGCCTATGACTTAAACTCTTTCAAAAGAGGAGTGTCAAGACACCTCTAATGTTAACTGATCTCCACCCCTTACTTCTGGCGACAAATGGGATATTTTTTTTACGGATTTTTGTTGTCCCTTAGCCTGTACCCTCTTAATGGAAAAAAATAAATAAAATCCACCATGGCCATACCAATGGCCATGTTATTGCCACAACAATTTTTATTTTTTCAACGAATATTTTTTACAAAATATTAAATGTTCATATTCTTTTCTGTAATTCAGCGGCATGACTGTTTTAGGTGATCTAAAGTTTCTGAGGCTGAATTTGCGGTGCATTATATAAGTAAAAAGATATTGAGGAGTTAAAGAACTGAATCTTAACCTTAAAATATCCTTCCATAGTTCGGTATAATAATGAGGATTAATATCATTAGATATAAGAAACTAAGTAACTAGTGTAATTATTGCACGTCACTTAACACTAGGTAATGGAATACTTCTACATCACAAACTGTGGGTGCCAATAGGCTTTATGGAGGCTAAGATGGACTGCCTCTTGCCCATTATTTGGCGTAGGTTTAGGTTTTTTTTATGATGACGCCTCGAATGTTTACGTTCTCTCTTGAATATGTTGAGAACGAGAGAGGCTATTGCTGCTACAGCCTCAAATGCATATAACATTGTAAGTCCCGTCTGAGGACAGTATGGCAGCAATTTGGGTAATCTTTGACTACTCAGCAGTAATACCAAAGAAAAAAAAGTGGCCGGCAGATATTGGGACTTGAACCTGGAACCCTAGTTTTGCATGCCCGGACGCTAACCACTGTACTACCTAGAGGGCCTGGAGCTGCATCAACATATGTGTTTGTGTGTGTGTATTTATCTAGTATACAGGGCCTGAGTTACACTCGTTTGGTCCTGTCTCCGTATCTATATTTGTCCAGTTTTTTCTTTAGCTGCTGTACATTCCTTGCCATTATAACATCATCTTTTAGTCCATTCCAAGTATCTATACTTCTCTGGGGAAAGCTGTACTTTTTGTTGTTCAAGCAAAATCCTTTTTATGGTGTGTGTATGCTACACTCAGACGGATTGTGTACAATAAAAAATCACAATGAACTGATGCCTAGCATCCTGAACCTTGTACAAGAGGTAGATGTGAACTAGTGTGCATTAAATAGTGTCTTACCCACAGCTTGAATAATGAAATAATATAGTAAAAGGTGCGTATGAAATTTTCTTACACCCAATGCAACAATCATTATACTATCTGGTCATGTGAGTTGTCATGTGACTAGGATTCACTTCATGGTTGAGTAAAGGACAGGAGTGAGAACAGTGTTTTTACAAAACACCAAGAACAGCAGTTTTGTATAACTCTATGCACTCATTTCTGTGTGCTTATGATCAGAAACATTTCTTACCTTCCATTTACATTAAATAATTATTATAATTTATTGCGGGCATAAGTAACAGCCTTCCTTATTGGGAGAGGGACTGCCCGGTGGTGTAATGGTTAGTACACTCAGCTCACAACTAAGATGTTGTGAGTTTGAATCCCAGGCAGGTGAAGACAAAATGGGTTTGTCTTCTTAAACGCTGTAACCCCTGCTCACCTAGCAGTAAAATAGGTATGGGAGTAAACCAAGGGCTTGTGACCTTGCAATCCCGGCAGGATCGGAAGGCTGGAAATCCTATCTTCCTGTGTGTGTGTGAGTGGTAGTGTGAGTAATATGTGTGTTATGCACCAACACTGGTGCCCTATGCATTAATTTTGAAAAAAGAAATGTGTAATGACCTGTTTCAAAACTTTAAGAATGTAAGTTAAAGGGTTAAGACATGAGAGGGAATTGCCTGAAATGGAACCCTTGTCAGAACACTCGCAGTACACGTTTCATTCCAATCAAGTCTTCATGATCATGGCTCAAGTGGATTTTTTAGTAGTGTGACTTCCACTACTACAAAATGGAACCTTACATATCCTAGCATCACCCTTAACAATCACAACTCTGCTTATCTAATGGAAGGAAGATCCCTTCTCAACTTCTCACTTGTTCTTTTATTGAAGCCAGCAGTTTAAAAACATAACCTAATATACTGTTGACCTTATCTAACGCCTCAGTGGTGCAGTGGTTAGCACGTCTGACTACAAATCCGCTGGCCCGAGTTTGATCCCGGGCGAGGGCAGTGGGCACACAGCTTACCCAACTGTTCATCATCCCAAATGGGTTGGTCAATAAATGGGTATCTAGGGAACCTGGGAAAGGTAAATTGTGGAAACTTGGATGTCACAGTGGCCCTGTGTCTCGAGTTGAGCCTACAGTTTCCCGAGGCTACTGGATCTTGTCTGTAGGCCTTGCCACTAATTATTTATTCATCTTGATTGGCAGATAATATTTATCAGCCTGAAGTCCTTAAGTGTGAAGCATAGTAGAGTAAGTAGTGCACCAGTGGTAAGGAAAGTAGGAACATGTTGATTAATTATGTGAAGGCTCTGCCACCCTATTGCATTTTCATCAGTTTAATGGAAACTAGTGAATGTTGGTTTGACCAGGTCTTAATCTTACATATGTATCATTTTCCAGCCCTGGGTGCCGCCTATGGTACAGCCAAGTCAGGCGTTGGCATTGCTGCCATGTCTGTGATGCGGCCAGAGCTCATCATGAAGTGCATCATCCCCGTTGTCATGGCTGGTATCATCGCCATCTACGGCCTGGTGGTGGCTGTACTCATCGCCGGCAAGCTGGACTGTGCCAGTTGCGGCTACAGTCTTTACCAGTAAGAAATGAGAGAAGGGAGGAGTGGAGGAAGGGACACTATAAACAACACACACACACACATACACATATATATATATATATATATATATATATATATATATATATATATATATATAGAGAGAGAGAGAGAGAGAGAGAGAGAGAGAGAGAGAGGAGAGAGAGAGAGAGAGAGAGAGAGAGAGAGAGAGAGATGAAACGGTATGAAAATTTTGTATCACGATTACAGTGATCAAAATTTTCATGGTTATAAGTACTATTGCAGTAAAGTTAAAATGTGCTGAAAATTTTCAAAAATACACAAACAGGTAATTTTACCAAATTTTATACTAATAAGCACAAATACGATTACTAGCACTATGCACTTTTTGTTTGCATAAACATTAAAGTAATCCCATCGTCAATGTTTTATGTAAACAGTTGCTAACTTTGGTTGATGCTGGACAGTCTTTAACGCAAGTTTTCTAAGTTGTAATCAACTATGGTTTCATTAATGATTATAATCTGAAACTAATACCGACCATCAAAGGTTTTAGTGTGGTTTACCCTGATGACATGTGTTTTCAGAAAATAAACTCAATGTATTCATAGGACACTGCAAATGCAGGGAAAAGTTTTGACATGGTTATATCTAAAGTTGAGATGTTTAAAGATGGAGGTTATGGTACTACATTTATAAGTAGGGACTTATAAAAAGGACGGCTCAACGCAGGGTGATGGGTCAGGCTGCCCTTGTGTGACTTCATATTCTTTCCTTTATTTACTTACAATTTTTTCTTATAAGAAACGAGGCGTCACTTAAAAAATCTAACCCGCGCTACTAACAGGCGGAGGCCGACCATCTAAGGCCTCCATTAAGCTTACCAACGCCACAGTTAAAGGATAAAAAATAAAACATTTGATGGGATCCAAGAAAGTATTTTCTTTGTTAGAGATGCATAAAATCTTTCTTATTCTTACATTATGCATAACTGAAAAGTAAAATCTCTTATCATATTTTTGTGAATGATATGCACAGTAATAATGTAAAAGTGTTTATTGAAGTTTGTGATATAACATACTTGAATTGGTACAGAATTTAACTAAATTTAATTGTTTTTGTTTTATTCTATTTTCTAAAATTCTGTTGATTTTATAACCAGAAATGGCCTGTGTCATGTCACAGGTGTAGTAAAGAGGCTGTCTAAAGAGAAAAAAATCCAAAACATACAGTACACAACATTATGAGTATACATACATTAAACAAACCTATTCTGGTATCTAGTTATTTGTGGAAGGTTATGAAAATTAAGACTTGATTTTAACCTCTTTATTCATATTGATGTATGGAAGTAAAGTTAAAGGGTTGTCAATGAATTCTTGTGGTCATAATTAAGTTTTATAGGATTCAAAAGACTTTTCAAATTTGTTTATTTCCTTTGTTCCAGACATCATTTTCCTGAAGTTTTTCTTTTGATCATTGTTTGTTGTATTTGTCAGAGGATAAGACCTGAAGAAAGTGTCTTTTCAGTGGCTTTGTACATCTGGGAGCTGGCCTCAGCGTGGGGCTGTCTGGACTGGCTGCAGGCTTTGCGATTGGAATTGTTGGTGACGCGGGGGTGAGGGGAACAGCCCAGCAGCCCCGCCTCTTTGTGGGCATGATCCTGATTCTCATCTTTGCTGAGGTAAGTCTGCAACACAGCGCCAGTTAGTAAAGAAGATATAGTATCATTAATTACTTTAAGGAATAGGCTGGTGCTAAGGTGAAAGAGGAGACGGAGAAGGCAACTGGGACACAACAGGTTCAATCACAGTAACATAGAGGGAAGATAACTGATGTAAAATATAATCATTCCATGTAGTATAATATGCTTTCTCCAGATCAAAGAAAACTGCAAGGACTGACTCTCGATGGGCAAAAGCTGTTAATACATCCATTTCCAGATGGGATAATGGATCAGTAATACTCATAGCTAATCTCAATACAAACTGGGAGACTGAGATAAGATTCTTTGCCACATAGGATGGAAGTTAACTTTGTATTTTTGTAATTTGCATAAGCAGCTGGTCAATACAATAGGCTGGTAATCCTGTGGGAGATTACCCGATTTTGTTTTGTGTGACGAAAGGGATGACAAGGGCTTCACGTCATGTAGTGGCAAAGTCTCTTCATCCAGATTCTATTGAAAATTGCTAATAGGAAAGCTTTGGATAATGGTGGTAAATGTTGAAACATAAAGTAGTGAATATCATCAAGACTTGTACAGGTATTACAGTAGGACTTGCTAGCTAATATTAATTCAGAGGAGGAAAAAGAAACATTATATGACTCAGTAGAAAGAAAATGTGATAGGGTTTTGCTCGGTAGCCAATTTAACATTAGTGAACTGTGGAGAGATGAGATCCACCACTGATTTGGCAAAAAAAAATAGCCTAGTTCATTAGCTACCAGTAGTGGGTCTGCAATGTGTTCATCATGTATATGTAATAGAGGTACAGGAGAGGGTGAGTTTGATGATAAGGAGACATATCAGCACCAGCTTAGGTTTTTGGAGATGTATATTGTATTCCTAAAAATAGCAGATCTTTTGAAAGATAAAGGCCGAGAGGTGTCCAAGTGTGTTGCATTTGTGGCAAAAACTACATCAAGCTGTGGCTCAGTCTAAGTATCATCAAGGAACACACTTGGATGTAAAAGATCTAGTGGTATGGGGAATAGTAGCAAATCAAGCACTCATAACAGACAAATAAAAAAAAAAAAGTTAGCATATTATGAATGGTAGAGAAAGATGATGAATGTAAGAGAATATTTGAAAGTGAAGTGAAAGAATGTCAGTCGGCTCTTAAAACACCATCGGAGAGAACTAGGGGTTGAGACATTAGAAGTGGGAGAGGGTAACTTAGAAATGGTCACTAAAAGGATATTGGTTTGAAGTTGAAGTATAGAACTGGAGTGTCAGGGTTTAATAAAGAGAATTTATTAATCCTTAGTACTGAAGGAACTACAGGAGGGGTGAGAGAAGTGAAAGAGTAAGAGAAAAAAGAGGGTAATGGTAATAGGAATAGAAGATAAATTGTACTAGATAAAAAGGAACAAGAGGAGTGGGAGAGGAAGAGGTGTGAGTGGAGGAAGGAGGATGGTATATGATAGAGGGAAAGGTACTACTGGTCGTGCTCTGTTGGGTGTCAGAGATGCATTGAGAGAGAGGAACCTGTTGGAAGCCACAAAGACAGGTTTCTTGTCTAGCTTCTTTGAGTGTTAGGCCATATTTGAAGCAGAGGGCAACATCAAATTAAAATTTGTAGATAGAACAGCCTCGGAAGAACACATTATGTTCTTGGGCACAGTTTGCACAGATGCATTTTGTTGAGGAGCAGTTTATACGGGTATGGCCAGGTGAGGCACAGAGGGCAATGTGTGGTGAATCTACAGTATTTTGTTGGATATCTGAATTACCAGCTGTTTTGGCACTAACAGGGGGAGGTAAGTAAGGTTTAATTTTGCAGAAGCCTCCATTTATGTATATGTTGTCTGGAAGATCTTGTCCTTTAAATGTAGTTTTTGCAATTTTTGATAGGTTCTTGCGGCATCCACGAGGTGATATCATACTGATCTGCAATAAGTTCAGAGGTCAACACCACATTACATATTTCCATGCTTTTCATAATATTTAAAGTAAGTGTTATATAGTTTCCTAACATATGTGGTGGTCCTCAGGTGCTGGGTCTGTATGGACTCATCGTGGCCATCTACCTATACACCAAGACCTCTTCGTAAGGGCCCAGTCACACCGCTACTCACCCACTTCCCAGGCAGCAAGTTGTGGACACCTGGCTCTTTCCTCCTCGTTTTGGACCACCTATGCCGCGCCACTTACCTGCTTATGGTGTGACAAGTTGTGTGTACTTGTGTGTGTGATTGTGAGTGTTGTTTGTAAGTGTGAGATTTTGGTGGCGATGGTAAGATGGTGCTAATCTGCTCAGCCCTTTCTTTCTTGCACCACTTCTTTTCTCTTCCCTAAATTTTCTTGATACATAGCAACACCACAGATAGTTGTGTCTAATAAGAGTTACAGCCAATATTACTTACCAGAATAGCCAATGCAATCTTCTCCATGAAATCAATAAGTGTTGCATTGTATCTTATGGGTCCTTCTGTCTGGGGGCTGCAGCAGGTCATGTACCATCCTGCACTGGGGGACAAACTCAGCAGGCATTGGGGTGTTGCTACTACCACCTATACACAGGCACCACCAACCGCCCAGAAATGTGGGACTTAGAAAATCCATCAGCTTCTACCTTTTGTGCAGTCTTACAAGTCCAGTTTTAGTATTTGAGCCTTACAGCTTCCTTCTGGTGTTTGATGGGTCACTTAAAAGGGCAACAGTTAGAGGGCTGCCTAGGAGCAGCTTGCCAAGAGCATATCAGTTGGGTACGAATATTATGTCTCATGGTAATGTGTTGTTTACTTGGCTACTTCTTAACTGACTTGAAGAGGTGTTTGCTCAGTTTCTGCTTTATTGAGAATATTTTACTGCTCACCCCATCAGCATTAAATGCAAGCTACTGTGACAGACCACAAAAATATTATGGAAATAAGTCTTTGATTTAGATTTCACACACACACACACATACATACATACATACATATATTACATGCAAATGTCATGCATAATTTATTGATAACATAATATCAGTTGTAATACAACACCTCACATTGGTCTGGTCTGGTGGACTCATTTAATTCATGAGATGTCATTTTGCTGTTGCCACCACCATTTTCTTCACTACTACCAGATAACTAGTATCAATACTGCTACTACTACTCCTCCTTTTTCTTCTTCTTATCTATTGCTACGAATGACTTTAAATGCTGTCACCTATTATATTTTTGTTTTAGGCCATGTTTGTTGTCAGGTTGTTAGAGAAGTATAAGAAATATTTATTATAGCCTAAGGTGCGTGGTAACAGAAGGTTGGTGGAATGGGCTGAGCCGTGGCCCTTATTGAGCAGTATTTCAGTGTTATTGGGGCAAGTTGTCCCCACCAGTAACATAATTTTGATTTATATCAATAAAAGGTTGTTGAATTGTACATTATGGAGGAAGAAAAGACATTGAAGTACTTTATTTGTAAATTGTGTATTATTTTTTAAGTATTTTTGTTTGTGTAAAGAAATAATATGTGAACATAATCCTGAACAGAGTATATTGCTGCTAGTACTGTAGTGATTTTCATGTGGATACTATTATTAAAAGCACAACTTAGTGGAGTAGAAGTTAGGAGGCAGGTTGTTACATTCCAGTACAGTACTAGTGTAGCATTAATGTATGTCAGTCCTTCATGATGTCAGGCATCATCCTACTCTTCCAAATTGTATGCAGTGCATTGGATTACTTACTCCTAATTGTAAATATTTGTTTCCGACACCTGTGGACCAGATATCCGCTACAAGATTAGCCAAGTGAATTGTTAGACCTTGGTCTCTAAAGAATGGTACTTTTATTTTTTCCCAACATTAATTTAAAATTTTAGCAAATGGAGTGTGCATGATTTGTTAGTCATTGGACTGTTTCCTTCTCCCTCCTTTCTTATACTTATTTGGTTATAAGTGAACACTATTGGTTGGAAATTATCCCCACTCACCTCTGCCTCCATAAACTGTCCTTGTACTGTACGTAATACAATGAAATGAGTTTCACAAGGCTCGGCATACAGCTGAAGTCAATTACTAAAACCAACCATCGGCATCCTGTGTGTGGGGTAACATCCTGGTGGATGTTACCACACACACAGGATGCCTCAGGAGCAGGTCAGTGTCTCAGAGTGAACTATTTTGATGGCCAGTCATATGCAACCTTGTGGCACTCATACTACAACAGGTGTGAATGATGAGAGGACTTACTGGTTTTCAATGAGTGAGTGTCACTAGAGACCTTTAGAATCAAACCAGTAATATTTTAATGAATATAATATTACTTTTAAGTGGAGTAATTTTAAACAGCACAGTTCACTGTTGGCCATATGAACACTCCTCAGAGACATCCCTGCCTCACTCCCTCCTAATCCCCATGTTGCCTCCTCGTGTGTGTCGCCTTCTATATAATACCATAATACTCGATGTCAGATGCTATTATATAAATCTATGTGAAAAGAGGAGGTTGATGATGTGACAAAGCAGTTCAAGTATGTAGTTCTATCCCTCCCTATCCTTTTCCCTCCCAATTCTTACCTGAGTAACCTTTCAGCTGATAAAAATCAATGTCTGAATGTAATGTGTGTGTTGTATTCAGTGCAGCAGAAGTACTTTGTCTGTACAGTAATTCTAGCACTAGATTGATGTAAAAATCATTCATTAAAGTAAATGTTCCATGAAGTGTTTTGTGTTCCCCTAATAGATTATACCAAACAATTCATTATTGGTAACTATTGTGTACATGTTATTGAGGCTTCATGATTTTGGATTTATTAAAGATGGATATCTAATCAATAATTACTGACTATTTAGTTCGACATCCCTAACAAGTACATAGTTGAGTTCTAATATATCAAAAAGTTTTTGTGATCATCTATAGAAGAATGAACTAACTTATGACTTGCAGCATAGTATTCATAAAGCAAAGATAATTTCTCACTAACTTATTTGATAAGTGGTGCAGTGGTTAACACGTCTGACTACAAATCTGCTGGCCTGGGATCCAGGGCAGTAGGCGCACAGCTCACCCAACTGTTCATCCTCTCAAACTGGTTGGTCAATAAATGGGTACCTAGGAGAACCTGGGGAAGGTAAACTGGAAATTTGGATGTCACAGTGGCCGTGTCCCAGCATAACAGATTAATTTCCACCAAAGGCCTATGTGACGGGAGATGAGCGCCCGCAGCTATGGGGAGGCAGTGGTCTAGCGCTCGGGTATGCAAGCCTAGGGTCCCGGGTTTGAATCCCCATTATTCGCTGACCACTTTTCATTCTTTGATATCACCGCCGAGTGGCCAAAGACTACCCAAATTGCTGCCATACTGTCCTCAGACGGGACTTACAATGTTTATATGCATCTGAGGCTGTAGTAGCAATTAGCCTCGCACGTTCTCAACATATTCAAGAGAACGTAAACATTTGAGGCGTCACTATAAAAAATCTGAAAACTTACACCAAATAACAGGTGAGGCAAGTTCATCTGTGCCTCCATAAGCCTACTGGCGCCAACGGTTAATGATATAGAAAGAAAAGAAAAGAAAAAAAAAAAGCTGCACAGAGCTATAGTGTATGCCCCTACTTTACCTATTTGTCCTACATGAAATTTCATGAGGCAGTGGAAACTGTAGTATATCTGAATTTCAGTAAATATTTAACTAGATACCTCATCAGATGGGCAGATGGCTCATCAACCCTCCAAGCGGACAGCATCAAACCACTGGGTTACAGGTGGTGGATGCAAATCCACCCATTAACGAAGCTGCACCCTCTATTGATGAAGTTAAAGAGGCTGTGTCAAAGTTGAGGGGTGGAAAGGCAGCTGGCATTTGTAACATTAGTGCAGTTACTCAAAGCTGGAGGTGAGGCCATGATCTGTGGATTGCATGCTGTCTTGACTGCTGTATGGCATTCAGGTACCATTCCTCCTGACTGGAAAAGGGGGTTGGTCGTCCCTATCTGGAAAGGTAAAGGGGACCATCAGAATTGCAACAACTACCGCAGGATAATGCTGCTCAGTGTGCCAGGCAAGGTGCTCGCCTATCTGCTACTGATGCGAATTTGCAGTCACTTGCTGAAATATCATAGACCTGAACAGTCAGGGTTCACACCTGGTCAATCAACAACTAATCATATCCTAACACTTCACATTCTCTTTCTTGTGGTTCTCACTCTACTGCAGAACTCGTGCAGCTGTGCTCTGATGATCGAGTCACCGATGAGTCTTGTCTCATGGTCCTCTTTTTCCTCTTCCACTGGGACCTTGAATCTGTTACAAGGTGTGATGAGCAAAAATTATTTATTATTGTTTATGTGGATGGACACCATTCCTCATTGGAGGGAAAGGCACTTCCTCCTGACACGTTCAGGTACACTCACAGTACCTTGGTGAGAGGTGGCAACTACAGTAGAATAACTCAGTAACTGATCTGTAAGCAAAATAGTGAGCGGCATGACTCCAATGTTGGACATGTCAAAATCTTGCAAACCATGAAATTTTTTCTTTAGTTCGTTGTGCTCTTTCTGCAAGATGCATGCTTGAAAAAGAAAATTAGTGACGAAACTCCCATCACATAAATCACATCTAGGTAACATGTTGAGGTAAATGACTGTGTTATGGATAAGTCCCCCGCCCCTGTCCCCATTTGCATGACTGACCTAATGCCCTGTGTTGGGCAGGTGTCCCTTCTCTTCTCTAGGGTCCTTGAAGTTAAGTCAAAGGGCTGTGTGTGTTTATATGCATGGGTGTGTATATGCACACTGTCACAGCTACCCATATTGAGGGGGATGACAGCCTGTTATATAGGTAGATAAATATAAATAAAATATCAAGGGTGGTGGTGGTAACTACTTGTAAAATAATAGGAGGCCAAAACACTTTGAGGAGATTGCAAGGTTGAGTTTACTCAGGTGATTGATATATTGACAATGTGGAATACTGCACCATAATTTGCACTACCAAACTTGAGAACAATGCATGTCACTGTAAACACTTTGAATGTCAGTAGCAGACTGGTAGGTCATGGGTGGCAAGTTGACAACAGCCATTAGAGCGGTTGGGGATGGAGAGGGAAATGAAAATATTAATGACAACCACAGTAGATTATCTTTATTTAATCTTCTTTATTTTCTATGTAGAAAGTATATGCGTATATATGTATGTGTGCATGGCTGTGTGTATGTGTGCATTATCTTGGCTACTACCTTTACGGGGATAACAGCCTGGTTTATAGATAGATAGAGGTAGAAAAATTAGATAGTTATAGTAAATGCAAATCCCACATTCATAAATGAGGACAAAGAACAAACTAATTTTATTCATAACTTGAAAAATGTGTAAATAAAATATTCATAAATCGTGGTTTGCCTGTAATTTAGATTTAATCCCCACTCGGTTAACAGATACATGGAATAGTAGAAACTTAAGTTGATTTTTACACTCTGAGAAATAATGTAACCTGAGTAGCCTATAGCTGCTATGTAATTGAAGTAAGAGAATTCCAAACTAGCTAGAATTAAAGAATAGTGAAGGTTAAGTGATTCCCTTGTAACATGTAAACAAATTTATCAATTCTTCAAAACCATATTCTTGCCTTATACCAAGATCATAAGAATCAATTAAATGAATTTTTTAATATATTCATAATGTTACTAAATGTCAGGGCTTTTATTTTTCCAGGATCTGTAAAGGATATCATATCTAGTGAGTTGAGAGGATACAAATAACAAAAGACTACAAGAACTACACAAGTCAACTTGCATGACAAATTATATAGTACTCATAAATAGGATAATGATAAAAAATTGTTTATCTTCTATGCATTACTAAGTTTCTCTGTTTGGTTCCTCTATGAAATATATCATAAAACAGCAGGCCATACAGATTAAAGTAAATGCTTTCCTTCCTTTACACAAATTCCATCAATATGCAACTGCAAGATTACATACTATTACTTTTACGACACTCTGCACAGAACAATCTGTATGAAGTATCCTACCCATAGACTAGAAGTGAGATTTATCCAAAGAAGAAATTTAAAATGAGAAGAGAAATTCAGTAGACTAGTTACTAGTGGAATTTTTTTCTACAACATATCAGATTCCATTACTCAAACCCTTAAAAGTATAAATATTGTACTAGAGTCGCTGAGCAGTGTTCTTATCTGCCTCTGTTTGGAATACTCCTGTGTGGCCTTGATGTGCACCAGGCCAGCACAGGGACAAGGGTGCTAGTAGGGTCTCATCCGTCGCTGAGGTGGCATTCCCCGGCCAGGGCTGGTGATGGCAATGTCAAGGAAGTCTCCAATCACAAATCTGTTGAAAAAGTATGAATAAGTTGGGAAACCAATATAATGCTACTGTAGTATATTCTGAATGCCTTAGTAAGAGTTGAATTTATCACTTACCCTAACTGAGCCAATGTTTTGTTATCGTCAAAGCCCTTTTGACCAATCACAATGGAGCCAAGCTCCTTCATGCGGGGGATAGGCTTTGTAAGCTCTGGATACACCAGGCGGAAATCAAACACTGTGCCACGCCGCCGGGTGTCTGGGTTCACCTCCAGGATGAGGCTGCCAATCTCCTTTAGGGTGGCATCCATCCTGCCATCAGCAAAAAAGGTTACACAGTTAACATACATGAAGTAATAAATATGCTTGTTCCCTGACATTCATAAATTCAACATTCGCTGATCTGGTTATTTGCATCATTAGAAAAATAATTGAATAAATTAATCAAATTTTTAAAAATGAATGGTAATAATAATGGCTTCTTGGAGGCATTAGATGGTTGGCCTCCACCTGTTAGTAGCACAGGCTAGATTTTTTAAGTGTCGCCTCGTTTCTTGTTAAGAGGCTCATGCTGCCCATGGAAGCTCCTCAATGCATCTTCATGTTACAGTACCAGTCGAGAATAGTGTTAATGGCACCATGTGGGTGATCTTCAACCACTTGGCGGTTTTGCAAAGAAAAGTAGCCAGCCCGTGCCGGGACTCAAACTCGGGACTCTGAGCTCGTCATGCCCGCATGCTAACCACTATATATATATATATATATATATATATATATATATATATATATATATATATATATATATATATATATATATATATATATATATATATATATATACAGTAAAACCTCGATATAACAAACCAATTGGGGCGGGGGTGTCTGACTTTATATCCGATAATTTGTTATATCCGAAGTTCGGTAAAAATACCGAACGAGTTCGCTATATACGGGGTTTCGTTCGTTAAGACGTGTTCATACAGAGTTGTTACAGGGGTACTGAATTTAAGTGTATTGGTGTATGTTACATTAGACAAAAATTAACAAACAATTTACTGTAGGTAGTAGGTACGTAGTAGGTAGCAAGTAACAAGAGCACGAGCACGACCAACCCTTCACAGTGAGAGCTAACTGTGGACTGAGTGGCATGCGCGTCGACCCGTCCATGTTCAAACAAAGTGGAGAATTCGGCCGGCTCACCCCACGCCTCCGATATAACAAACTTTGGTTCGTTATATCCGACTTGGTTCGGCCAGGAAATGATGTTCATTATATCCGAAATTCCCTATAAGCAGGTTCGTTATATTGAGGTTTTACTGTATATATATATATATATATATATATATATATATATATATATATATATATATATATATATATATATATATGAAATCTTCATTTTATGATAGCAATGCGTTCCTTGAAACCCTATCGTAAACCGAAATAGCGTATAACGAACCCTTTTTTACATGTATTAGATAGAGATGCGTTCCAGCACATTGCCAAAGTCACTCCTTCAGGTTCAGATACATACATAAAGACATAACTTAGTGTAAAAATAAACAAATTGAATGTAAATAATAAAGAAAATAAGGAAAAGAATAAAGAAAAGAATATAATTATGCAATCATCTGATCAGCTGATGCGGGCGACGTAGGCGGTGAGGCGGAGGTCGAGAGTGAGGCGGGTGATTCAAAACCTGAAGTTGATTGCTCTGTTGAAGTGGATGGTCCAGCTGATGTTGATGGGCTGGCATGTTTGAAGAACGTCGAGATCGTGGACTGTTTGGCACAAGGTTTCACTGTGTTTGGCGCTGCATGCGCCACCACGCCGATTTGGCCACGCCCAACTCGCCACGCCGATTTTGGCGCCTTTTTTTAATATCGTAACTGCGAATCAAGTATCGTAAATCGAAAAAAGGGTACTAATTGGTTAGTATCGTATCTGCGAATTTAACGTAAACCGAACTATCGTATAGCAAAGACTTCCTGTATATATATATATATATATATATATATATATATATATATATATATATATATATATATATACATGGGGAGGCGGTGGCTGAGTGCTCAAAGCTCGGGAGTGGAGAGCTCGATGTCCTGAGTTCAATCCCACAGGAGCTTGGCCATTTTTTCAACCTATCATCAAGTGGCTGAAGAAACCCACATGCTGATAGTCAACCCTGTCTTCATCTGTGAGTGCATTGGGGACTTCAGGGATCGGCATGAACCTCCACAGGCGTCAATTAAAAAATACTGCCTGCACCACTAATGAGCAAGGGTCAACCACCATCATCACGGCCTTCATAAAATTTCTATAGGGCATCAGAACCGTGAAGGAAATAGCCTACAGTCATAGGCCAAAGATATTATATATACAATGGAACCTCGCATTACGAGTGCACCATATAATGAGTAATTTGTAGAATGAGCCAAGGCTCGGGCAAATTTTTGTCTTGGTTCACGAGTAGAAATCTGCACTACGAGCGTGGTTCATACAGTGACCGCTAGGCTCGCACAGGCTCTCCCGACAAGCGTGAGAACCACTCGCTCAGTTCACGTGGATATCTTGTCATTTAAGCATCACTTGTGTTTTCCCAGTATTTTGTGCGTATTTTTGCTGTTATTTTTTAATAATTACTGTAGTTGTGTGGGTCCTAAGACTAGTGCAAAGAAAAGTTCTGAGAAAAAGAAAAAGCTAATAACGATAGAAATTAAGAAGGAAATCATTGATAAACATGAGACAGGAACTCCTCCTCCACCGCTCCATCGTCTTCCTCGCGCACAAATCATCCCATCTTTAAGGTAATTAAATTAATAAAATCAGTTTATATTATTTCCTTTGCATTCTCTTTGACTGTATTAGGTAAAGATTTGTTTGCTTAACCACTTGATATCTCCTTATCTTTATAATGCACTGCAAATTCAACCTCAGATACTTGTTCAGATCACCTCAAATAGTTATGCCGATGAATTACGGAATTTTTTTGGGGGGGTTACGTTAGATTTTTATAGTTAAGTTTAGTTACGTTTAATTAGGTTAGTTTTGGCATAACTGTTTGAGGTGATCTAAATAAGTTTCTGAGGTTGAATTTGCAGTGCATTATAAAGGTAAGAAGATATTGAGTGGTTAAGGAAACAAATTTTTACCCTGTATTATGTTTTTATAATTGTCATTGGTCTTGTACCTACACATTTTGTTTTAAAACACACAACAAATTTTTTGGGACTTGAAACGGATTAATTATATTTCAATGGGGAAATTGATTTGCAAAACGAGCAAATCGTAAAACGAGCTTGGTCATGGAACGAACTAAACTCGTAATGCGAGGCAGCATTGTATATATATATGTATATATGTATATATGTATATATGTGTGTATATATATATATATATATATATATATATATATATATATATATATATATATATATATATATATATATACATATATATATACATATATATATATATATATATATATATATATATATATATATATATATATATATATATATATATATATATATATATATATATATATATTTTAAACATCAAAAGGGCACCACCCAAGGGAAAACAAAAACGTAAAAAAAAAAAATCCCGCTTGTCGCCAGACCCTGCAAAGAGGACAGTAGGAGGAATAAAGCAAGGGGTGGAGTTCATTTAACATTAGAGGTGTCTTGACACTCCTCTTTTGAAAGAATTTAAGTCATAGGCAGGTGGAAAAACAGACAAAGGAAGAGGGTGCCAGAGTTTACCAGTGTAAGAGATGAAAGAGTGAAGATACTGGTTAACTCTTGCATTAGGAAGATGGACAGAATAGGGATGAGAAGAAGTAGAAAGTCTTGTGCAGCGAGGCCATGGGAGGGGTGGGGGAGGCATGCAGTTAGCAAGTTCAGAAGAGCAGTCAGCATGAAAATAGCGGTAGAAAAGAGATAAAGATGCAACATTGCGTCGGTGACTTAAAGAATCAAGACAGTCAGTTAGAGGAGAGTTGATGAGACAAAAAGCTTTAGGCTCCACCCTGTTTAATAGAGCTGTATGAGTTGAACCCGCCCAGACATGTGAGCCATACTCCATATATGGGCGGATAAGGCCCCTGTACAGAGCAAGCAGCTGAGAGGGAGAGAAAAATGGACGCAGACGCCATAGGACACCTAACTTCTTGGAAGCTGATTTAGCAAAAGTAGAGATATGAAATTGCCAGTTTAGATTTTTAGTAAAGGATAGACTGAGTGTGTTTAATGTAGAGGAGAGGGGAAGTTGAGTGTCATTGAAGAAGAGGGGATAGTTATCTGGAAGGTTATGTCGAATAGATAGTTGTAGAAATTGAGTTTTTGAGGCATTGAATAGAACCAGGTTTGCTCTGCCCCAATCAGAAACTAGTGAAAGATCAGAAGTTAAGCGTCCTATAGCATCTCGCCTTGAGTCATTTAATTCTTGTTGGGTTGGGCATCTGTTGTACGATGTTGAAAAATGCAAGGTGGTGTCATCAGCATAGGAGTGGATAGGGCATTGAGTCAGATTTAGGAGATTATTGATGATTAATAGAAAGAGAGTGGGCGATAGGACAGAATCCTGAGGAACACCACTGTTGATAGTTTTAGGAGAAGAACAGTGACTGTCCACTACAGCAGCAATAGAACGGTCAGAAAGGAAACTGGAGATGAAGGTAGAGAGAGAAGGATAGAATCCGTAGGAGGGTAGTTTAGAAATTAAAGATTTATGCCAGACTCTATCGAAGGCTTTCGATATGTCAAGGCCAACAGCAAAGGTTTCACCGAAGTCCCTATAAGAGGATGACCAAGATTCAGTTAGGAAAGCAAGAAGATCACCAGTAGATCGGCCTTTACGGAAACCATACTGGCAATCAGAGAGAAGGTTGTGAGCTGATAGATGCCTCATTATCTTCTTGTTAAGGACAGACTCAAAGGCTTTAGAAAGGCAGGAAATCAAAGCTATAGGGCGGTAGTTAGAAGGATTGGAGCGGTCACCTTTTTTAGGGACAGGTTGAATGTGAACAAACTTCCAGCAAGAAGGATAGGTAGAAGTAGAGAGACACAGACAAAAGAGTTTGACCAGGCAGTGAGCGAGTTCGGAAGCACAGTTTTTGAGAACAACAGGAGAGACTCCATCCGGACCATCAGCTTTCCGAGAATCAAGGCCAGAGAGGGCCTGGAAAACGTCATAATAAAGAATTTTAATTTTAGGGATGAAGTAGTCAGAGGATGCTCTCTCTCTCGCTCTCTCTCTCTCTCTCTCTCTCTCTCTCTCTCTCTCTCTCTCTCTCTCTCTCTCTCTCTCTCTCTCTCTCTCTCTCTCTCTCTCTCTCTCACCACCAGTCCTTGACGTGAGAGTGAGTGTGTTGCCTCTGCCCACTGCTGTGAGCTAGTGATCTCGTGCAGGTGCACCTCCACCCGGTCACTCTACACTAGCTGGATGCTTCAAACTGCTACAGCGGGAACAGAGTCACCCAAACGGCTCAGACACCTGTGACGTCAGCACTACGTCATCTTTGGGTGCGTTCAATACGATTAAGCTCATTCTGTATAAGAACTCCTCGGATTTGCTTCACTTATTTCCACCACCCCGTTCTATACAGTCACGATCATTCTGTACAATAATTTTTATTTAATATTTTTGGTCGCTCGTTCTATAAGAGAATCGTTCTATCTGAACACGTTCTATGTGGAATCGATGTGTATATATATATATATATATATATATATATATATATATATATATATATATATATATATATATATATATATATATGTATATATATATATATATATATATATATATATATATATATATATATATATGTATATATATATATATATATATATATATGTATATATATATATATATATATATATATATATATATATATATATATATATGTATGTATGTATGTATGTATGTATGTATGTATGTATGTATATATATATATATATATATATATATATATATATATATATATATATATATATATATATATACACAAAAATATATATATACATTTTATTTTATTTGCTATACATATTTATGAAGAAAAAAATTGCCAGAAGAATACACACAAAATAACACTTTCTTTTAGCACTCACAGATGAAGCTGTGAAAAGGAGTTGCTAATACTCATGAACCCAAGTTACAGAACACAAGCACTCATGAACCATAGTTACAGAACACAAGCACTCATGAACCATAGTTACAGAACACAAGCACTCATGAACCCAAGTTAAAGAACACAAGCATTCATGAACCCAGGGCTGGATTAAAGGGGGGCCCTGGGGCTATAGCCCCAGGGCCCCCACAAAATATAGGCCTCCTAGTTTTAATTTACTAAATAGTAATTATATCATGAAAACAAATTAACTAAAGAATTTTGCAGACTGGCTTCCCAAAAATATCTGGCTCTGTTTCTCTCCAACAACTGGCAAAGTGTATTGTTTTCCTTGTAAGCTTGTCGCTTCAGGCAAATTAGCCACTGATGGATTTTGTGACTGGAAGCATGGAAATGAAAGGATAGCTGATCACAAAAAATCAAAGTGTCATCTAGAATCGATAATTACTTTAGCCAAACGAGGGAAGGAACATGGCAGAATTGATCAAGAATTATCAAAGCAAGAAGCTCAACTGCATGATTATTGGTGCAAACTTCTTATGCGTATTGTAAGTACAATTAAGTTTATTGCTGAGCGAGGATTAGCATTCAGAGGCACTGATGAACTGATTGGTTCTCAAACAAATGGGAATTATCTTGGTATACTGGAACTCCTATCAGACAATGACCCATTTCTTGCAGCTCACATCAAACTGCATGCAAATAAAGGACGAAGTCACACAAATTATCTTTCCTCTACAATTTGTGAAGAAGTACCGTATATTGCAGCTTATAAGTCGATCTGGCACATTAGTCGACTTCTATAATTTGACCCCAAAATGTTGTACTAGAGGTTTACCTTGCAGAAAAGTCGACCCCCTAAATTATTACTTAGTCTGGCCCAATATCGGCCTGAGTCACTAAGTACTGGTTGTAAATTAAGTTTTATCTACAGTAAAGAAAAGAAAACAATTCAAACAGATTGAAAACACCACCGACTTCAAGCATTTCAACAGAAACAAACAGTCAGTTTTTACTTTTTACTGTACTCACCTGTTTCACCATTATATCGGACGAATCTTTACTTTTAAAACCCTAATGGTAAGTGTCCAACCACCTACAGTCCGGCTTCAAACGTTGGAACAAAAGAAACGAAATGATCATGGTTGACTGCTTAGTGCTGCCACCTAGTGACGAGCCTGTGACAACCTGTGCTGAGGCTAGTGCTTCGCCAGCATTCATTACCTATTCACTCACCAAGCCTGACAGAGCTCTGCTACTGAACTTGGCCTAAGGATTGTGTAAACACAACCCTTAGGCCAAGTTCAGTAGCAGTTTTCCGGTATCCTGATGTTACTGGTGCAAATATATTTAAAGGTTGCTATTTTATATCTACCCCATAAGTCAACCCCTAGTTTTGACCATAAAAAAATTACCTTAGAAACTTGACTTATAGGCCGCAATATACGGTAATTGGAATAATGGGCGAACTTGTACTGAAAGAAATAATAGCAAGAATCAAGAAGTCAAAATATTATTCTATTTCTCTTGACTCAACCCCAGATGAGGGTCACATTGATCAACTAACTTTGGTCATATGCTATATGGAAGACACATTCCCAAAGGAAAGGTTCCTGCCATTCATGGACAATCGAGGTCACAATAGATCTGATATGGCCAAAGCACTGTCTGAGTTTTTAGAGGGCCACAAAATTGATCTCAAAGATTGCAGAGGGCAGTCCTATGATAATGCTGCAAATATCAGCGGGAAGTACAAAGGAATGCAAGCCCTCAACAAAGAAAAGAATCCATTATCAGAGTTTGTGCCATGTTGTGGACATTCCCTTAATTTACTGGGCAAGGCAGCAGCTAATACATGCTCTGCAGCTATTCACTACTTTGATTATGTTCAACAAATTAATGCATTTTTCACAGCATCCACGGCACGCTATGCTGTACTCAAAGAAAAATTAACAAGAGCTGATAAGCAGTTGTATGTTCCCAAGCGACTAAGTGAAACTCGTTAGTCTTGCAGAGCAAATGCAACAAAGGCTATAGTGTATGGCTACAGAGAGATGAGAGAAGCTCTTTATGACATAATGACTGATGAGGAAAACAAGGCTGTGGTTCGAAATGAAGCCTGTAATTTATATGAAAAAATGGGTAAATTAGAAACAGCCATTTATGCTTTCTTTTGGAATGAAATCTTAGAAAGATTCAATGCAACAGATCATATTCTACAAGATTCTAAAATGGTTCTCATTACTGCAGTAAAATCACTCGTCTTTAAAAATATTTATAGAAACAAAGGGAGGAAAATATGATGAATATGAAGCAGCTGGAATCAGACTGTCTGGAACAGAAGAGTATAATGAAGTTCACAATCGTGTGAGGAGAAATGTGCATCTTAATCCACTTGATTATGGTAAAGCAGAGGATGCCCAGATGAGTCCCAAGGAAAAGTTTTGTGCAAACAGTTTCCTTCCAGTTATTGACCAATTTGTCCAATCTCTAAGTGAAAGAATAGCTGCTTATGATATTGCATGCGAGCGGTTTGGATTCCTCAGTCACCTGGAAGATATGGACGCTGAGGAGATCAGTTCAACTGCAACTACATAGTCTTGTGAGTTTTTACAAATATGACCTAGAGTCCAGTCTCAAAGATAAACTCGTTCATTTTGTTAAATTGGTAAAACTCGACATAAAAGAATACAGTGGTGCCTCGCATTACGAGTTTAATTCGTTCCATGACCAAAGTCGTTTTACGATTTGCTCGTTTTGCAAATCAATTTTCCCCATTGAAATTAATTGAAATATAATTAATCTGTTCCAAGTCCCAAAAACCACCCAAAACTTTTTTTTGTGTTTCAAAACAGAAAATGTGTAGGTACAAGACTAATGACAATTATAAAAACATAATACAGGGTAAAGATTCGTTTCCTTAACCACTCAATATCTTCTTACCTTTATGATGCACTGCAAATTTAACCTCAGAAACTTATTCAGATCACTTAAAATAGTTATGCCGCTGAATTACAGAGAAGAATAAGATTTTTTTTTCTAGGTTACCTTAGGTTTGGTTAGGTTTCGTTACGTTTAGTTAGGTTTGGTTGGGTTAGTTTTGGTTAGGCTTATGCTATGTTAATTTAGAAGCTATCAAATGTTTTCTTTGACTAAAAGTAGGGGGTTGTGTGAGGTGCAGACGCCATTTTCTTTGGTAGCCACATGTTATTCTGGTGAAGATATAAAATTTACCAAAAAAATTGCTTTGTTAACATTACTTTCCAAGAGCTGCAGTTAAATAAGCCTAACCAAAACTAATCTAACCAAACCTAACTAAACTAAACCTAACTATAAACCTAACATAACCCCCCCAAAATTTTTTTTTATTTATTTCCGTAATTCATCGGCATAACTGTTTGAGGTGATATGAACAAGTAACTGAGGTTGAATTTGCAGTGCATTATAAAGGTAAGGAGATATCAAGTGGTTAAGGAAACAAATCTTTATCTAATACAGTCAAAGAGAATGCAAAAGAAATAATATAAACTGGTTTTATTAATTTAATTACCTTAAAGATGGGATGATTTGTGCGCGAGGAAGACGATGGAGCAGTGGAGGAGGAGGAGTTCCTGTCTCATGTTTATCAATGATTTCCTTCTTAATTTCTATCGTTATTAGCTTTTTCTTTTTCTCAGAACTTTTCTTTGCACTAGTCTTAGGACCCATGGTAACACAACTACAGTAATTATTATAAAATAATAGCAAAAATACGCACAAAACTAAAAGAAAAACACTGGGAAAACACAATAGTGATGCTTAAATGACAAGATATCCACGTGAACTGAGCAAGTGGTTCTCACGCTTGTCAGGAGAGCGCGTGCGAGCCTAGAGGTCACTGTATGAACCACGCTCGTAGTGCAGATTTCTATTCATAAAACAAGACAAAAATTTGCCCGAGCCTCGGCTTGTTCTACAAATTACTCGTTATATGGTGCACTCGTAATGAGAGGTTCCATTGTATAATGAAAAAATCCTATGGCCAAAAGAACTCTACTTCTACAAAATTCTGCTTGACAGTGGCTTGCAGGCAACTTTTCGCAAAGTTGAAATACTGTTGAGAATCTATTGAGTATTAATGGTGTCCAATTGTAGTGGCGAAAGATCATTTTCCAAGATGAAAATAATAAAAAAATAGGCTATAATGAGCATTGAAAGTGATATCCTTCGTGAAATAGATTTTCAAACAGTAATTGAAACATTTGCCAGTCAGAAAGTACGTAAGCCTGCATTTTTCCTGTAAATAAGTACTCTAAATCAAAATATATGGTAAAAGTTTCCTTGGTGTTTCCTTACCATACTTACTTTACGTGTGCAGACTATATTCTAAATATATAACCTAATCTGGATGTATTAAGATTTCTTCATTTTATGTCAAAAATGTTCCTCAAAATACTCCCAGAATTGCCCAGCTTATATACTGTACTGTAGGGCCCCCACAAATGCTGTGCCCCAGGGCCCACACAGCTGTTGATCCGGCCCTGCATGACCAATAGTTACAGGACACAAGCACTCATGAACTCAAATTACAGAACACAAACACTCACAAACCCCAGTTACAGAACACATGCACTTATGAACCCCTGTCACAAGATACAAGGCACTCAATAGTCATCAAGGCAGACGTCTAACTTAAATGAAGAGTTAATCATATCGAGGAATTATCATGGAATCTCACACCAAAAAAAATGCTGCTCCCTGTACTTAATACTATGTCAAACACAAAGACTGATGAAAGAAATAAATGAAGTGAGACTTGAATAAATCTTACCATGTGTATATCTGCAGTTCATTCGGGGGAGTGTTACCCCTACGGTACTCCCCTATGTTGTTGTGGCGACCATTGGAGCAGAACACGCGCAGCAGCAGCGGGCATGTCTATGGAGATAATCAAGGTAAGAGCATGCAAAAAAAAGGCTTCACATGACAGTATGAAAATCTCATACTAACTTCCTGTTATAACAAACCAGTATTGTCAGCTTTCAGTGGTGTCTTTCAGGCTGAGGAAGCAAGTGTGAAAGAAGGCATTTAAGCAAAGGAGGAAAATCAGGAAATAAGTATGACAGGTTCCATGATTTTTATAAGATGCTTTTTCCTGCACCAAACACCTAGCATTTTAACTCACTATATATGTTTCACAACTTTTCTCAACATGTTACATTTGTACCATACATTCTCGAGGGTTAAGGGACAGAAACTCCCACGAAAATGTGAAATCCCTGAATAATCAATTCCACTCATCTAAAAGCCAAAAATTTTAGAAAGTAGCTGAAAATATAATAAAAATCAATCATAGATAACCCTTTTCATAGATGCTCTCCTATTCCATGTGTCAGCAATTTCGATACTAGCCTGTTATGAGGAAACTTTTAAAATGCTTCTTGAAAATCCAAGTGAATCACATCATACGGCTCCCGAACATCCCAACTCATATAAATGTCATTAAAGAAATCCAACAGATTAGGGCAGGTGATATATACATGACCTTCTTGTAAATGTTGTTTAAACATTGTACCCGACACATCGTGGAACGAACTGTTAAAGCACTTAAAGGAATTCCCAAATCTATATTTATAACAGACAGCACCCGAGTGTTTGTTTCAGACTCTATATACACGTGTACTTGCATATATAAGTAAGTAAAGATGTCATTCTTTCTTTACCATCATGCAAACAATCATTTCATATGGTTGTAACTTAGGCCAGCTAAGAGACCCAAGCTGAGAAATTATTAGGCCTAGCGTTGATTATTTTTCTGAAATTTTATGGGCCCATATGAAAATTAACTATATTATATGAGACAAGATCGACCTCTGTGCAGAATCTACAATTCAGTTTCAAATGGAAAAAGATATTTGCAATGATGGAACTCAATGGTCCATAGTCCATTCTATCACAGGAAACAGTAGTGTCCTCCTATGTTTACTATCTATTCTACTATATTACATGTTTCCTACAATCTAAAATTATACAAATCCTGTCATTTGTTAAACTATAGCCAGTACTCTGGCCCATAGAATGTTTGGGGATGTGTGAATAGCCGATGATAAGGTAAGTACACGACGGTTGTTCCAATAGCTGATGAGAACTTATGTGCACAACGGTCGTGCATATAGACATTGCCACAGATTAGTTAGACAAGATCTGGCAAAGATTCGTAAGACGACCCATTCGATATCTCCTTACTTTATAATCCATTGCAAATTCAACCTCAGATACTTGTTCAGATCACCTCAAACAGTTATGCCGCTGAATTACAGAAAAATTAGGTTAAGTAAGCTTTAGTTAGGCTTGGTTAGATTTTGTTACGTTTACACTAGTTCCCCCTCCATCACGGGGGATACGTTCCAGACCCTCCCGCGATAAGTGAAAATCTGCGAAATAGAAATACCCTATTTAAATACACCTTAGGCATGTTTTTATAACTTTTACGGTACTTTTAAGGCATTTTAAGGTCTTTAAACACACTTTTAAAACAATAAAAACACATTTAAACACATAAAAGATATTGAGAGAGAGCAAGAGCAATAGATAACTTTTACCTTGAAGGTTGTTCACAGCCTGCACTGGTTTCCTGACGCTGATATAACTGCCACATTAATAAATCAACCCAACTACTATTTTTCTCAGTATTTCGGTAAATAGCATCCTCCAGCCATCCTTACCTATTTCATTGTGTAGATCTTTTATCTTTCTGAGTATTTATATAGTTGAACTAGGTAAGCAAATTAAGAAATAATCGTAATATTAAAATTTAAATGATTAGGGGATCCAGTGGGCGACACCCCTGGTTAGGACGTTAGGTATGGTTAGGTTTGATTTATATTTGGTTTGATCATTTTGCCGAGAAATGGTTATCATATTAATTCAAAACACATCGAAATCCATCAGAATAATACAGGTTTGTCTTGAAAATAAGAGGATACTGTTTTCCAAAAACTTATCTTTTTCTCTCCCTCGTTGACTGATGCGTTTATGCTGCCATCCACATTTTTCTAAAAAACCTAGAACACCTAGAACACAACAGCCAATCAGCGGCCGAGAAAGCAATACCGATGCTCTGATTGGCTGAATCAGTACGTACAGCTATTCTATTGTGACGCGCGAGATTTAAACTCATAAACAATGCTGCGGAATGCCGCGAAATGGTGAAAATATACGTGATATAAAAAATAATGGGTCTTACTGAAAAAACAGCGACATACCGGGACCACGAAAAGTGAACCGCGATATAACGGGGAATTAGTGTAGTTAGGTTTGGTTGGGTTAGTTTTGGTTAGGCTTATTTAACTGCAGCTTTGGGAAAGTTATATTAATAAAGCTAACATAACCTAATCTAACCATAACCTAACGAATGCCGTATCCTCATAGTGCTCACTTATAGATACGACACGTGCCTAATTTTTGGGTGAAAATCTTATACATATAACCGAACCTAACCGAACCCCAACCGTACCTAACCAAACATAACACAACATAATCAACCTAATATAACTTTAAAAATACTTTACCAGGTAAATGATAAGGCACAGGCCGTAGGAATAGCGGATGAATAGCGGATGAAAATGCAGTACGACTGCCGTATCTCTAAGCACCTCGTAAAAAAAAAACGGCAGTGCTTACAGGTACAGCAGCCGTACGAATAGGGGATGACAACGGGATACAGCTGCCGTATCTCTAAGCACTTTGTAAAAAAAAAAGGCAGTGCTTACAGGTACGGCAGCCGTACAAATAGGGGATGACAACGGGGTACAGCTGCCGTATTTGTAAGCACTTATAGGCACAGCTTACAGGTACGGCAGCCGTACCTGTAAGTGCTCGCTTATAGATACGGCACGTTCCTAACTTTTGGGTGATAAAATATAAAAAGCTTATATAACTGAACCCAACCGAACTAAACCATACCCAACCAAACCTAACATAGCCTAACCTAACATAGCCTAACCTAACATAACCTAATCTAACCATAACCTAACGTAAGCCGTATCATCATAGTGCTCGCTTATAGATACGGCACATGCCTAGCTTTTGGGTAAAAAGCTTATATAACTGAACCCAACCTAACCCAACCTAACCAAACCAAACCTAACATAACTTCAAAGATGCTTTATCAGGTAAATAATGAGGCACAGACCGTAGGAATAGCGGATTATTCTGTTGATAATTTTGTAGGTGTTTTTGAAACTCTTTGTACGATGAAAATGTCAAATTTAATGCGAACACGGTGGGTGACGCTGGCGCATGCCGTACTAATAGGGGATGACAACGGGGTATCTGTAAGCACTTCAAAAAAAATTCACATTTTTTTCTGTAATTCAGCGGCATAACTGTTTGTGGTGATCTGAACAAGTATCCGAGGTTGGATTTGCAGTGGATTATAAAGATAAGGAGATAACGAATGGGTCGTCTTACGAATCTTTACCCAAGATCTATTACTTTGAAAGCCATGCTGAGTTTCTGTTATCCGTTTGTTTCAAGGAATGTAACCATCTATCTATGATGACCTTTTCAAATAATTTAATTAAAACTGATGTTAGACTAATTGGACGATAGTTAATAGCTTGTTTGTTATCTCCTTTTTTAAAATTAAGTTCTATGTTTGCCCTTTACCAAGCACAAGGTACTCGGTTAAATTAAGCTAAACTTTGTTAGGTCCACAAAATATGTTCAGCAGGTAAGGGATAATTGCTTTATCCTCCTACAAATCATTACCGGTAACTTTTCAGGAATAATTGCGTTATTCTCCTACAAATCATTACCGGTAACTTTTCAGGAATAATTGCGTTATTCTCCTACAAATCATTACCGGTAAATTTCCAGCGTTGCACCTGTCCAAACCCAGTCATGTTTTGTTGTTTGGTTTGGTTCTTTCAAAAGGCACTTCTCTCTTCTTTTAAATCTAATAAACCTTACCTACCAAAATAATACAGCTTAGGAATGACCAGCTCTTAAACCAAACAAACTGATGTCATCTTTCCCTTCCTAGCCACTCAGTCACCAACATATAGTGATGGGCTTCAAAAATATTAAATGTATCTTTGTAGTTACTTTTGCTATATATTTCTTAGACACTCACTTTCTCTCTGTCGACTGTTTTTTCATTGTTGTCTTTGCGTTCCTCTACTTTGCTTTCCAAGGTGGACGCCATTGTGCCTTGTGGTGGTATTGACGTCGCTTTTTCTCCGAAGCGACGCTACTCATATTCCTCTATATTTATAGTAAGCTAAGTTCTCTACGATGACTTTTTCATACATAAGAACATAAGAATATAAGGAAGCTACAAAAGGCCCGGAGGCCTACACATGGTAGTTAATATTGACAAGTGTAAAGTAATGAATATTGGTAGGGAAAATCCTCAAAACAGGTACAATATAAACAGGGTAATGCTGAATAGGTCAGAATGTGAGAGGGATTTGGGTGTTCAGGTTAGCTCAGACCTCCGTCCCAGAAAACAATGTATTAAGGCTAGAAATAGGGCTAATAGGTTGTTAGGATTCATTACTAGAAGTATTAAAAGTAAAAGTGCTGAGGTTATTTTGAAGTTGTATTTAGCGTTAGTCAGACCTCACCTCGACTATGCAGTGCAGTTTTGGTCACCGTATTATAGAATGGATATAATTTTGTTACAGTGCAGAGAAGGATGACCAAAATGATAGAAGGGATTAGTAATTTTAGCTATGAAAGGAGACTAAAGCTTTTGAAATTGCACTCACTGGATCGACGTAGAGTAAGGGGAGATCTGATTTAAGTATTTAAATGGGTGAAAGGTTTTAATAAGGGGGATGTAGGAAAAGTTCTTACGATCAGTAGTCAGGATAGAACAAGAAATAACGGATTCAAACTAGAAAAATGTAGATTTAATAAAGAAATAGGCAGAAATTGGTTTACAAATAAGATGGTAGATGATTGGAACAGACTCAGTCAGCAGGTAGTTAGTGCACGGACAATAGGGAGTTTTAAGAGAAGACTTGACGACTTCATGGATGGGGATGAGAGGTGGATGTAGGTAGTAAGGGGAGATATGATTAACAGGAACTACCTAGTGCAGGCCTCCGGGCATTTTGTAACTTCCTTATATTCTTATGTTCTTATGTTCCTGTTACTCCAATGCTACCTTAATTATTACCTACATCCACCTCGTTTCCCCATCCATAAAGCGTCTATAATAGCCTTCTTTTAAAACTCACTATCGTATGTGCACTAACTACCTGATGACTGAGTCTGTTCTAATCATCCACTAACCTATTTGTAAACCAATTTATGTCTCTCTTTTATAAATCTACATTTTTTCCAGTTTGAATCCGTTACTTCTTGTTCTATCCTGGCTACTGACCGTAAGAACTTTTCCTACATCCCCCTTATTAAAACCCTTCACCCACTTACATACTTCAATCAATCAATCTCCTCGTACTCTACGCCTCTCCAGTGAGTGTAATTTCAAAAGCTTCAGTCTATTTCAAAAGCTTCAATCATACACTCTGCACGCTACTCATACCTCATTCCTAAAAATACTTATATATATATATATATATATATATATATATATATATATATATATACATATATATATATATATATATATATATATATATATATACACACATCGATAACTTTTTCATACACTCTTTGATAGTATACATGTATAAATAAAATTCTACCACACACTCGATCTACACTACAATACTTAATTATATACTTACTATAATCCAATATTTATCCATCCCACCCGTCATCCCTATCCATACTCTCATCCAACCGTCTTTTAAAGCTACCTGTTGACTCAGCACTTACCGTGTCTACCCAGCCTATTCCAATCGTTCACCACTCTGTTAGTGAACCAATATCTACATGTCTGTCCTGAATCTAAGTTTTTCTAGCTCGTACCCATTTCCACGTGTCCTATCCTGACTACTAATTTATAGAACCTGATCAATGTTTCCCTTATTAATTCCTTTTACCCGTTTGAAAACCTCAATCATATCCCCTCTTGCCCTCCTTCTCTCTAGGGAGTGGAGATTAAGACGTTTTAACTTATCTTTGTTGAGTAAATTTCTCAGCCCCTGAATCATCTTGGTCATTCTTCTCTGAACTGCCTCCAAAGAACCTATATTTATTTTTTCCTATAATAAGGGGCCCAAAACTGAGCTGCATAATCTAGGTGGAGTCTCACTATATATGCGCTAAATACAACCTCAGAATGACCTCAGAACTCCTATTTGTCACACACCTACCAATAAATTCCAGTACCTTGTTAGCCCTATTTCTAGCTATAATACACTGTTCCCTGGGGCGCAAGTCACTGCTTACTTGAACTCCCAAGTCCCTCACACTGTATATGACCTTCCTAAGGTTGCGTCATTTAATGTGTAGGTAGTCTACAGACTTATTACCCTTACCTACGCTCATAATGCTACACTTGTTAACATTATATTCCTCAAAATACTTATACATCATGAACTTTTTCATACACAACTTTGATAGTAGATATGTATAAATAAAACTCGCATATATCGAGAACCTTTTCATAGCAGTGTAGCTATTCCTCAAAATACTTATATATCGAGAACTTTTTCATACACTCCTATCGCTGTCATACTTCTCACATTCCAATATCACATACTCCACAGTTTCATCCTTTCCTTTGTCACACATTTGACACACTTTATTGCGAGACTCTAGCTACCTATAATTCCTTGCAATCACATCCATACACTGTACTCTAGAGAAGATCACCACCCAGGCTTTCATCATACCAACTTTCATACTTCGAGACCTCTTTCTCTAATCAGGGCCGGTGCTAGGAATTGCAGGGCCCAATTAGAAAATTGATAGTGGGGTCCTCTACAGAAAACCAAAATGATTGAAATGTGCCAACTATTCGAAGCGGTGTACAGTCTTGCATCAAAAGTACCAAATCTGGTACAATAGTACCAGGTTTGGCAACACTGTGTTAGTTCCTCAAGCCCCCAACCAACCACCCAATAGGAGTGTGATACCCCCTTAAAGACTGGTGCTCCTGTTTCTGACAACACAGAAAATTCTCGCACGTGACTGAGATCTAATATGTTGATGACAATAACAATGATTTTGTGTCTACGTTAGCTTCTTTACCAATATCGTATACAATTTAACTACTAACACGTGTGTGCGGGGCCCACTGATCTCAATATAAGTGGATCGGCTTTTCCTGTGGTAGCTGAATATGAATCGCTGACGCTCGCCGTCCGCTATCTTATGTTTCGTTTTGGGGCAATATCATAACCGATATTTCCTTATAATTACACTATTAACGCACTCTGAGTGGTACCTCGGTACAATAAAACGAACTTACCAATTTATAGATTTTTTAATCGCCCTTATTAATTATTTTCATTCGTTTGTGCAAAAAAAAGACCCATAAGAGGCTTTCATGTTTTCGGCATTAATTGATATCTCCTAATTTTACGTCATTTGACAGCAATATGCCTTAAAATTGCATACATCATATATGTATTGGTGGCAAAAAGTATTTCTTTTCATCTAAAAAATTCTAGAACGAAATAAAACTATTGTATTTGCAAATTTTATAAGAATCAGTATCTTTTTTTACTTAAGCCATCCTTAAAAATAGGGTTTCAGTTTTTGTCTTCAAAGAAAATGGAAGAAATATGAAGAATTTATCGCTATAACTCAAATATTTTGTTCTCTCTCTCTCTCTCTCTCTCTCTCTCTCTCTCTATATATATATATATATATGTCGGTAAGTATAAAAAAAAATGCTGAAATTTTAATCAAAATTTTAACAGAAAACTAATATATATATATATATATATATATATATATATATATATATATATATATATATATATATATATTAGTTTTCTGTTAAAATTTTGATTAAAATTTCAGCATTTTTTTTTATACTTACCGACATTCTGCAGTCTAATATATATATATATATATATATATATATATATATATATATATATATATATATATATATATATATACATATATATATATATATATATATATATATATATATATATATATAGAGAGAGAGAGAGAGAGAGAGAGAGAGAGAGAGAGAGAGAGAGAGAGAGAGAGAGAGAGAGAGAGAGAGAGAGAGAGAGAGAGAGAATGTTGTACCAATTTTTTAAAAAGGTAGGAAGGATGATGTTAGTAATTACAGGCCAGTTAGTTTGACTTGTATAGTGTGTAAGATATTAGAGAACATTGTTAAGGGTAGTATTTGGGAGCATTTAGATCAGTATAGACTAATTAGGGATTCTCAGCATGGGTTAGATCAGGTAGGTCTTATCTTACTAACTTACTTGAATTCTTAGAATATATTACTAAGGAGTTAGATGAGGGAAATAGTATAGATGTCATTTATTTAGATTTTAGTAAAGCTTTTGATAAGGTACCACATAAATTGAGGTCACATGGGATAGGGGGTACAGTAGTAGAGTGGGTAGGTGAATGGCTCAGGGGTAGAAAGCAGAGAGTAGTATTAAATGGGGTCAAATCAGAATGGAAGGAAGTGGTTAGTGGGGTACCTCAAGGATCAGTGCTAGGGCCACTTTTATTCTTAGTATATATAAATGATTTAGATTTAGGGATTAGTAGTAAAATATTAAAGTTTGCAGATGATACAGAGATAGCCAATACAGTACAGGGTGCTCAGGATAATTATAGGATACAAAGGGACTTGGATAGGTTGGTGGCATGGGCAGATAGGTGGCAGATGGAGTTTAGCTCCCAAAAGTGTAAGGTTATGCATTTAGGCAAAGACAACAGAAATTTTAGCTATGAGATGGAATGATGTTGGTTAGAGGCAGTTGGGGAAGAAAAGGATTTAGGTGTAGTGGTAAATAGGACTATGAAATTCTCAAATAAGTGTTTAGAAACAAGGAATAGGGCAAATAGGACCCTAGGTTTTATAATTAGAAATGTTAGTTATAAAAGTAAGGTGGTGGTACGTAGTTTATATAATGCATATGTTAGGCCTCATCTAGAGTATTGTATACAGGCTTGGTCACCACATTATAGGCAAGATGTAAATTTGTTAAAAGCAGTCCAGAGAAGAGCAACTAGGATGATACCAGCTTTGAGGCACCTGGAGTATAGGGATAGGTTAAGAGTTAAATATGTTTTCATTTGAGAAGAGATGTCTAAGGGGGGGACATGATAGTTATTTAAAATGTTTTCAGATAGTGAATACTTAGATGTAAGTACTTTCTTTATTCTAGAGGAGGAAAACAGGACCAGGGGTCATGGCAGGAAGATTGAAACAAGGCTGTAGGTTAGATTTACAAAAATATTTCTTTAGTCATAGGGTGGTAGATTTCTGGAATGCACTGCCGGGGGAGGTATTTAATAGTGGTAGCTTATAAATTTTTGAAAAGAGATTAGATCAGTTTATGAATGAGTATATTAGGTTGGAAATAGAGGATTGGATATAGTACTTTTAGTATTTTAGGACAAAGTCACTTGACAGACATACAGGATGACCATGCCCCTGGTGGCTTGTAAATATTCTCATGTACAGTATTATTAGTAGTATACAGTCTTAGGAACTCTGACGAAGTCGCTTGACTGACACACATTTTTTCCCTTTCATACTCTTATTGTCTTTCAATATTTGATTCACAAGGTTTTTAGGAACACCCTCCAAAATGCTATTAAGGACTGTAGCACAGGACTGTGACACCTTCTCATCTTTTTTCAATTTACTGACTAGTGCAAATAAATCTGATACTCTATTTTTCATCCTCCTAAGATTTTGTTGTTTCGACTTACATATTCTTTTTTTGCTTTCAAGTTTATCGATTATTGAATCTAATTTTCTTTTAATTTGTTTAGGTGATTCAATAAGAGCATATGCATGTTCAGATAATACTTGGCAATAAGAATCTGATTTTAATGGTACCTGCTCATTATTGAAAGATGGATGTGAACAGTTTTGTAACAATGTAGTCTTCACAAGTCGAACTGATGACCTTTCTGACTGATCCTTTAATGAAGACCGTTTATCCTGCGTTTGTATGCAGGCTGTGTTCTCAGTGGAGATATCTTGATGTTGTAATGACTTGGCTTTCGTTTCCCCTTTACGCACGTGGTCATTCTGCTTCTGAAATTTTTGTGAAATATATAGATTACTCTCTCTCTCCCCCTCCCTCCCTCCCTCCCTCCCTCCCTCCCTCCCTCTCTCTCTCTCTCTCTCTCTCTCTCTCTCTCTCTCTCTCTCTCTCTCTCTCTCTCTCTCTCTCTCTCTCTCTCTCTCTCTCTCTCTCTCTCTCTCTCTCTCTCTCAGAATTAATTACCTTACTACATTGAGGGAAAGAAAATATGGTTGGTACTGCAAATGATTTAAGTCGCACAGTTTGTCCCGTCCTGTCAAAACATTCTGATGAGAAATGATCTGAACATATGAGAGAGCTTGGAGACGGTGTCCAATTTTTCCACCTCATATTACAGACCCACTGTTTGAATTTCTCCTTCAATTTTTTCCTGTTGGGGAATCTGAAATTGAAGAAATATTCTACAGTTAATAAAGAGAATAATAATAAAACTTTCAATAGGGATAACATTTCCAAGAGATTAATTCATCTATATTTGGATATATTCTTTTGTATAATTTTGTTATTTTGGTATAGAAGATATTTATGAAAGGAAATTATTTGATGTTACTTTATGATAGAAGAAGGAAATTATTTGATGTATGTTTTGATATTCTTTGTATTATTTTGTTTGTATTTAATTTAGTATATAGGATATTTATGAAAGGAAATTGTATATTTTTATATTATTTGTATTATTTTGTTATTTTATGATATTATAGCATCTTTGTATATTTTTTCGTTTTATTTTATACTTTTATCCTTCCTGTCAATGGTTCAGAATCAATTTTATTTAAGTGTTTATTCGTTATGTATTATTATTTATTTTCCTTGTTTTATTATTTGTTTACCATTGGTCTAAGGGCTTATCAAGAGGACTATAAGGGGGCTACTAGATTAGTACAAGTCCTTAGTATCCTAAATTTAAATGTCATCACACCAAATAATTGTCTCTGGAGAAATCTTTATAGTTACATCGATATTGTATTTGTCCCGCGAATTGCCAGATCGAGAGTTTGATCTCCGCACAAGGCTAATGCTTTATCTTACAATTTTGTATTATTACATATAGGGCTGTATAATGAAGGCCCTTTCTTTGATCTCTTGTACAGGGAATGTCGACCCTGCTCTTGAACTGATTCTCACTTTGTTGTAAAAATATAAATGTGTTTTCATGCAAATTTTGGCAGCTAACTAAAACCTCAAATTATTTAATATGAACTTTACTGACACCAGAGACCTGGGTTCGAATCCCGGTGATACCACTGGGATTTTTCCGGGTTAATAGCCGGCCCCTAGGCCCACCCAACGTCAATGGGTACCTGGTTAGCAATAACTGGGAAACATGTGACACACTGACCTGGTGTCAGCCGTGTCACGTGCTCAAAAGAGTCAAAGAGACGGTGCTATGCACCGCGGCAACGCACAGTACTGCATATGACCTCCATGAAGTAGAGAGACACTTAACTAAATCAAATAAAGCTCTCTCTCTCTCTCTTGTGAACTACTGAACTACGTATATGCTAAGATACATGTGCGTGTGTGTGCGTGTTTGTATGTGTGTGTGTGTGTGTGTTTGTGTGCCATGCCGGGAGAGTTGATTGACGCAGCAAGACAGGAGGAGGAGGAGGAGGAGGCAATGCTTTGGGTCTGAAGTCAAGCCTAATGTTTCCTCCCTCCCTTCGTCTTTCCCTCACTCCCTTCCTCCCTTTATATCTCTCTCCTTCCTTCCTTCCTCCTTCCATCTCTCTCTCTCTCTCTCTCTCTCTCTCATGGAGTGTCCTTTACTAGTTCATTTTCGTCCACAGGGACACTGGGATATGCCTTCTCTAGTAAGCTGGTTCATTGACAATAACATTGTCCCTGCCATCCTTAACGAATTTCCACGGTTTGCCCCACCATTGTAAATCTCCTACAGTACAAATTTTTAGTCTTCCCACGTGCCTTTTATGTCTTTCATTCTAGTCTATTTATATATGAAGGTGTTATACATAACACAGTACATTAAGTTGTACTTTTCTACTCTATCTGTATGTTATCACTGTCTCTGATTATTTATCATAGTAGGTCTTTTTGTCATATGTATTCAATTAATATGATCCTGTGTATGGTATTGATGTCATATTGTCTAGGGGGTAGACCGGCATGAACCGTCCTCCTTTGTTGTACCTTTCAACAATAAACTATTCAATTCAATTAAATTATCATATTATACATACCTGTGAAATGTTATTCCCTTGCGTTTTGAATTCTTTTCCCACTTATTTTTGCAGCCAAACGCCACACACGTCACCATTATTATAGTTGAGAGTCTTCAGACAACAATATACAACGAGATCAGTGGTACCAACAGGTGACAGGCACCAACAACCTGTAAGAATAAGAATAATAAGAATTGAGGAGACTGCAAGAGGCCAGTTGATGACCTACACGAGGCAGTTCCTTGTCCCCCACCCTTGGAATAATCCAATATTTAGCCATCCCACATGTCATCCCTATCCATACTCTCATCCAACCGTCTTTTAAAGCTACCTATTGACTCAGCACTTACTACATGTCTACCCAGCCTATTCCAATCCTTCACCACTCTGTTAGTGAACCAATACCTACCTAGGTCTGTCCTGAATCTAAGTTTTTCTAGCTTGTACCCACGTGTCCTATCCTGACTACTAATTTCTAAAACCTAATCAATGTTTCCCTTATTAATTCCTTTTACCCGTTTGAAAACCTCAATCATATCCCCTCTTGCCCTCCTTCTCTCTAGGGAGTGGAGATTAAGGCGTTTTAATCTATCTTTGTAGGGTAAATTTCTCAGCCCCTGAATCATCTTGGTCATTCTTCTCTGAACTGCCTCCAAGGAGCCTATATCTTTCCTATAATAAGGGGACCAAAATTGAGCTGCATAATCAAGGTGGGGTCTAACTAGCGCTAAATACAACCTCAGAATGATCTCAGAACTCCTATTTGTCACACACCTACAAATAAATCCCAGTATCTTGTTGGCCCTATTTCTAGCTATAATACACTGTTCCCTGGGGCGCAAGTCACAGTTTACTTGAACTCCTAAGTCCCTCACACTATATGACCATCCTAAGGTTGTGTCATTTAATGTGTAGTCTACAGGCCTATTATCTTTACCTACGCTCATAATTCTACACTTGTTAACATTAAACTGCATCTGCCAGTTCTCTGACTACTCGTACAGCCTATTCAAGTCATCCTGCAGCATCCTAGCACCATCTATATTCTTTAATGGTCTTCCTATCTTTGTGTCATCAGCAAATTTACTGATATCACTGTTTATTCCTGTTTCTAAGTCATTTATTTAGATTATGAATAACAATGGTCCTAGTACTGATCCCTGTGGAACCCCACTAGTGACATTACCCCATTCTGATTTCTTCCCATTAATCTGTACCCTCTGTTCCCTACTAGTAAGCCATCCCCTAATCCACTCTAGTACCTTCCCACTTATGCCATGAGCCTTGACTTTACTTAACAGTCTCCTATGGGGTACTCTGTCAAAGGCTTTACTGAAGTCCAAATAAACTATATCATACTCGTCCCCCTTATCTATGGTTTCAAAAACTTTCCTATAGAAGGATAATAAATTTGTCAGGCAGGACTTCCACTTGCTAAAACCATGTTGACTATGTCTAATTAGCTTGTGTTCATCTAAATGTTTTCTAATTGCCTTTGCTATGGTAACTTCTAACATCTTGCCTACCACTGATGTTAAACTAATTGGGCGGTAGTTACTACTTTCTGCCTTATCTCCTTTCTTGAATATAGGAACTACATTTGTCTGCCTCCATAACCTGGGAACTACTCCTGTGTCTAGGGATTTTCTAAAAATCATCGCAATGGGTTCAACGAATTCTTCTCTACATTCCTTAAGAATCCTCGGAAAAATGTCGTCCGGCCCTGGAGATTTAGTCTTTTTAAGTCTATCTATTTCCCTGCTAATTATTTCCCTACATATGACTATGTCACTTAATTTATCAATTTCTTGTCCTTCAAAGATCTGTAGTGGCTCCAGTTGCCTATCTGACTCTTCCTGAGAAAATATGGACAAAAAGTATTTATTTAATTCCTTAGTAATTTCCTCACCATTTTCTATCAAGCTGCCATCCATTCCTTTAAGAGGTCCAATTCTTTCCTTTGCTTTAACCTTGTACAGCTGATAGAATCCCTTTGAATCCTTCTGGGCATCCCTAGATATCCTAACCTCATAATTCCTCTTTGCGGTCCTAATATCCTTTTTAACTTTCCTAGCTAGGTCATTATACTGCCCTACTACCTGTACTTCTACCCTTTTAATTTTCCTATAGAGTCAACTTTTTAATCCAATTTCCCTTCCAATGCTGCTATTCATCCATTTTGGATAACTTTTATTTGACCAAATCCTCCTCTTTGGTATATACTGTTCCTGCCCTGTATGAATTTCTCTAACTATGCTATTATAATGCAGTTCTACCTCAATGTTTTGATCCTCCTCTCTGCCTACTCCTATTCCCTCCCAATCTATATTCTGGAGGTGGTGTCTGAGGCTCTGGTAATTTGCTTTTCTAAAATCTGGTACTAAAGCAGTGTTTTGTTCTGCCTCCCTCTTTGCATTAATCTTGAATCTAATTTCATGGTGGTCACTAACATCAAATCTAGCTCCTATCTCAACCTGACTGACCAAAGTTTCATTATTCGTGAAGACCAGATCTAAAATATTTCCCTGTCTCGTTGGTTCCTTTACAAGTTGTGTGAAAAAACCATCCTGGACTACATTTAAGATTTTCTCCGAGCTCCCGTCTCCTGTCATACTATCCCAGTCTATTCTCCTATAATTAAAGTCCCCCATAATGCACACATTATTATACCTAGATGCCCTTGCAAGCTCCTGCATCAGGGGTGCACTAGCTGCTTCGTCTAAATCCGGTGGCCTATATATGATCCCTATAATAATGTCAATCCATAATGATTCCCTATTCCTATCTGTTTTTATTGTGGTATTGACATAGCTATTTAATGTGTTTCTAACATACAGTGCTACACCTCCCCCTCTCCTACCTTCTCTATCCTTGTGAAAAAGTGTACCCATCTATTCCTACTTCAGGTAAGAAATGTTTGCTTGTAATATCTAACCAAGTTTCTGTGATACCTATAATATCTAACTCTTCTACACATGCGATACCTCTAAGTGCTTCTATCTTATTTATAACATTTCTACTGTTTGTATAAAGGACACTAAGTTCATGTACCTCCCTGTCTTTACCCCGTCCTTTATCACTATTACCCTTACCTCTATTGATATCTATAATATTTATTATAGTTTCCCTGACTGAACTGCTTAACTGCCCTCTTTAGACACTCACTAAGCTACTGTAATATGATTTACATATTTACTGTCCTGTTCCCTTAAATAATTGAGAATACCATAGTCTTTACTTGTTAATAGTTCCCTAGTATACTCCTAAACATGGCTAGATGCAATTACAATACGTAGCGAGGCTTTAAACAAACGAAACTTACCCAGTAATAGGGTTATACAGTGTATCCTTGGGAAGGTTCTTAACAGGTAGCTTAACTAGCTTTCCGAACCGCTCACCCAGGATGTCTTTTGTTTACATTGTTAAATCAACGTTATACATAATACATTTGACACTTCAAAATTGACAATTTATTTATCCAGTTTCTTTTTGTAAATAAAGCGGTATAATAACTAACTTAATAATATTTATTCATAGAATGCCTTATGGAGAATAGTATAGTCTTATATAGAATCTCGTGTTTCTTTTTCCATGTTTTCTCATTATTAAGGGATACTATTGGATGTGAGGCACTAGATATATTTTTATATTATTTGTATTGTTTTGTCAGACCACACCTCGATTATGGTGTGCAGACAGTCTAGTGCTAAATACAGTTTCAGGCTAAAGTTCGTTGGAGAGATATAGAGTTAGAGGAGACCTTATCGTGGTATTCAAATGGCTTAGGCCTTGGGCTTAGGGGAATCAATAAAGGTGATATAGATAAAAATTCTTATGCTATGCAAACAGGATAGAACGAGAAGTAATGGGTTCAACCTGGAAAAGTGTAGATTTAATAAATAAATAGAAAGGAACTGGTTTGCAAATAAGGTAGTTGATTGGAACAAACTTAGTTATGAGGTCGTGAGTGCAGAATGGATAACAAGTTTTAAGAGAAGATTGGATAAAGTTATGAATAGGTATGTCAGGTTGAGTTAATCTTGAGGGATATATTAAGGGAACTACCACGTGTAGGCAGCCAGGCCTCTTGTAGTTCCTCCTTTTCTTATGTTCTCATGTCCATTTAGCTAACAAGTCCCTGAGTGTCCCATCACAACACTGCTGCTGCCAACATGGACAGGACGAGTAGTATAAAGGTAGTATAGTGTACACAGGCCACGCTTCTCATTTTGGTAAACTGAGCTAAACTGTGTGTTAAGGTAAGCACGAGGATAATGAGTGAATGAGGGGTGAGGAGAGGACATGAGGGTCACATATAGCAGGTAGGATGAGTGAGTGAGGAGAGGATATGAGGGTCACATATAGCGGGAAGGATGAGTGAGTGAGGGGTGAGGAGAAGACATGAGGGTCACATATAGCGGGAAGGATGAGTGAGTGAGGGAGGAGGAGAGGACATGAGGGTTACATATAGCGGGAAGGATGAGTGAGTGAGGGGTGAGGAGAGGACATGAGGGTCACTAATAGCGGGGCGGGAAGGAAAATTCAACATGGACGTAAATGGTGAATTGTTCTAAATATTAAATAGATCAGGTTATTGCTGCTCCCTATGTATATTAAGTAAGTGTGATGATAGCCTCCTCGCTGAGGTCGTTGATCTTACAATAAAATTATTCGGTAAATCTGCATAACTACTGCTCGGACGATATCGATATAAATATGAAGTCCTACATACTATACATAGTGTACTCAACACATATGTAAAGGTTTCAGGTGGTGCTCGTTATTATAAGCAAATATATGCCATATATGGCAATCCGTAAAAAAAGCTAGGGTGAAATGCTTAACTTTTGGATAATTTAATATAAAAAGCTTATATAACCGAACCTAACAGAACCGAATCAAACCGTACCTAACCAAACCTAATCTAACCATAACCTAACGTAACCTAACCATAACCCAACATAACATAACTAACCTAACTTAACCTAACATAATTTCAAAAACGCTTTGCAAGGCAAATAATGGTGAGCACCGCCTGAAACCTTCACAGATGTGTTGAGTACACTATATAAAGAATGTACGACTTCATATTTATATTGATATCGTCCGAGCAGTAGTAATGCAGATTTACCAAATTATTCCATTATGATAAGTTTTTTTTTTTTGTATTTTGAATCAATTTGCCAATCATGGGTACTTTGCCACAACTTTTTATTAATTTCACCTTATTATCTTAACAGCCCTTTATCCCCAACACTATATTAACCCAACTCACAGCTAGTAAATAACCCAGTCTTAAGCTACAACTCAATGAGGTTTGGGACTTTTTGAATGGCATCTGCTGAAGAAACTGCATAGAATGAAAGTTTCTTAGGTAAACTTGCATAACTACTGCTCGGACGATATGGATATAAATATGAAGTCCTACATACTATACATAGTGTACTCAACACATCTGTGAAGGTTTCAGGCGGTGCTCATCATTTCTGGCAATCCAGAAAATATAAATATAAATATAAAAAGCTTATATAACTAAACCTAACTGAACCAAACCGTACCAAACCTAACATAACCTAATCAAAACTTAACATAACCATAACCATAACCTAACGTAACCTAACCATAACCTAGCATAACAGAACTTAACATAACATAACTTCAAAGACGCTTTGCGAGGTAAATAATGGTGAGCACCGTCTGAAACCTTCACAGATGTGTTGAGTACACTACGCATAGTATGTAGGACTTCTTATTTATATCCATATCGTCTGAGCAGTATTAATGCAGATTTATGGTTTCTTATAATAGTCTAATGGGTTAATCTGCAGAACAATGCCTTCAATCCGATTAGAAGAGTTTTTGTTGTAGTACACAGGATACTGAACATCTGTGAAGGTTTTAGTGAGTGGTCACTTCCTTATTTAACATGTAGCTACTGTTTGATTTGTAAGTTCACACACCTGACATAATAAGGGTTAGGTTAGGTTGGGAGGGCTACAGGAACTTGGAGGGGCTAAGCCCCACCGGGTCAGTTTAATACATGCTAGGGTTGTGTCGTTGGCGGGATCTGGTTAGGTTGGGGGTGGGGTAGTTTAGTTTATTCGACTGCTCACTAAAACCTTCACAGATGTCCAGTACAGTAAGTATCCTGTGTAGGGCAACAAAAATTATTCTGATCAGTTTGGAGGCGTTATTCTGCAGATTTACAGTCGAATGTACTTGTGGGAGATTTTGAAACAAAATTTGCTTGAGCTATGTTTTCCGGAACTATACCGATTAAAGTAAGATTATGATGGAGGCACGTATTAGGCAAGTGTACTGTACATAGTACATAGTTATTTATGAACACAATTATTATAATAGTTATTGAATGTAACTTGCACCTTGTTGGTAAAATGAAAACTTAAATAATATCTGAAAAAAGTGCTCTAATTTCCCACCATTTGAAAAAAATCTATAATTTACTTGCTGTTTCAAGTTTAATTATGTGATCACCTATACAATTTCTTTTATAACTTATCACACAGGATGTCTAATAAGGATAGATTGATATGTTACTGACTAGCTTCAGTACCCTGAGACATTTTGATTGTTGAGAACATTATGAATTATTGGTAACAGACTGGTCGGGTAAGTGCTTCACAGGTGTGGGTACAGCTTACCACACCTGCTACAACTGCCCGGAGAACAATGTTGGCTTTCTCATGACCATGCTGCTGCCAAGTTATCCAGCATGGACAGATACGAGGCATACACACACACAGAGTTAGGCACTGCAAACAAAAATCCACTTCTGGAAACTCTACTCTACATACCCTATCCCTTACTTTCTACCACTGCAAGTCTACAGAGTTCTTGAAATTCGCATTTCTCAGATTATGTGATATTTTCACTGCAGAAGTGCAAACATATATATATATATATATATATATATATATATATATATATATATATATATATATATATATATATATAGAGAGAGAGAGAGAGAGAGAGAGAGAGAGAGAGAGAGAGAGAGAGAGAGAGAGTGAGTGAGTGAGTGAGTGAGTCAGTGAGAGAGAGAGTGAGTCAGTGAGAGAGAGAGAGAGAGAGAGAGAAATAAAAAAATTTAAGATACCAAAAGCACTTTGTAATGTAGTAAATTTATTTTTATTACTCCTCACTGCCCCACAAGTTATAGCTCACATTTCACCTCTGTCCTCACTGTGATTCCTGACTCAATTGATCAAATTATGTGCAAACTAAGGAGTATTAATTAGTGCACTACAATCCAAATTACACATATTTTATTCTCATGACTCTCAGACTCCTTACTAGAGTCCTCTGGCAACAACTCCATATGGAGCTGGTCCACGATCCCTGTCATGAAGACCAACCTCAAAATTATCAGAGGTCAGACTCACTCTTTTGGTATTCATGATCTCTCTCTACGGCTGTAGAGCTGAGGGCAGCAGAGGAAAGGGCGAGAAACATGGCCTGCTCTGTATTATTCCAGCGTTGTGCCTGTTGCTGCGAAAGACACCTAAGGGTCTCATGTCTGGTGGGGTTCAACTCACACAGCTTTATTAAACAGGGTGGAGTCTAAAGCTTTTCGTCTCATCAACTCTCCTCCTCTAACTGACTGTCTTGATTCTTTAAGTCACTGACACAATGTTGCATCTTTATCTATCTTCTACTGCTATTTTCATGCTGACTGCTCTTCTGAATTTGCTAACTGCATGCCTCCACCCCTCCCGTGGCCTTGCTGCACAAGACTTTCTACTTCTTCTCATCCCTATTCTGTCCATCTTCCTAATGCAAGAGTTAACCAGTATCTTCACTCTTTCATCCCTTACACTGGTAAACTCTTGAACTCTCTTCCTTTGTCTGTTTTTCCACCTGCCTATGACTTAAACTCTTTCAAAAGAGGAGTGTCAAGACACCTCTAATGTTATGCAAACTCCACCCCTTACTTTATTCCTCCTACTGTCCTCTTTGTAGGGTCTGGCGACAAGCGGGATTTTTTTTAACATTTTTGTTTTCCCTTGGCCAGTGCCCTTTTAATGTAAAAAGAATAAAATAAAAAATGTGTTATATAAGATGCCTTCTGCACATACAAGAGACTGCTGTATTGATTTTCCGTCAGAAATCACTCATTCCTGAAATATTGATTTTGTTCAATAACTGGCCAGGGGTTGGAGCCCACCATTAGGTTAGAATTGATAGGTTAAGTTAGAATACAGTCAATCATCCAAAATCCACGGCAATTCAGAACTTTCGTAAAAGCAAAATTTTTTGGATAATAAAATGACAACAATATGAGAGCAATTGCATGAATTATATGTAATAAAGAACTGCAGTATAATACAATGTTGGTTAACACATAATATAGTAGGAATATTTAGTGGCCTTACCATTTAGTAGGGTTTTCTTTAAGAAATCCACTAGTAATCCATACCCATACGTCACCTTTCAACCAATCTGATATAATTTTGTCTGATGGATAGCATTTTCAACAGCACTAGCGTATGAAACATGAAAAATAGTCTTATTCCTTATGAACTGAACCACTAATTTTTCTACTTCTTTGTAAATACTGCTTGCACTTTTTCAGTAGGGCCAGCAAGGGTGGACTCGAGAATCATTAAAAAATGCAAGCCTGTCTCATTGGCATTATATTATACACTTGTTCAGGTGTTCGATTATGTTCAGTAATGATGGTTTAGGGTTTCACTACTAATCTGCTGCTTCTTGACTCGCCAATCTTTTTTCACCACACACATAGAGCCTCCTTATGCCATGATGACGCTTAAACTTCGTTAGCCAACCATCACTGAATTTTATGTCTAAGAATTTCATTTAATGTTTAAATACAAGAACTGTTCTGTAAAGTCTAGGATGAAGAAAGTTAACAGTGACAGTTAACAGTTAAGTCTTTTTTTCTGTGTGTGTGTGTGTGTGTGGGGTGTGAATTTCCCATTATTTGATGAACCTGAATGTGACTTACAATTTTAATGACAACCTGTGGTGCTGGTAGGCTTAAAACCCTTAAACCGCGGGGATGTTTTGGCGTGCCTGGCCTCCCACGCGGGCATATTCACGCAAAAACATACCTCACTTCAACCTCCTGTAGCTTATCTCCTATTGAACTCACGTTACTGAAAAAAATATCATTGTAAAGTCCATACCCTTAGCTGTCTTTTGACGTTAATTTGAACGCTATATGAGTTTTATTATAACGATTACGGAATTCTTAAGTAGGAACTGTGAAAACACATTATAATAGACATATCCACCCCTACTGGATTTCTTTCCTATTAGTTAGGAATAAAAAGCATCACTTTTATACCGTTTATGTGAAACACACCCGTAAAAAGCTCAATTTCCATTTTATTGTAAAAATCAATGGGTAGCATTACTTGCTAAACTTAGCAATGGACCAGCATCCTCGCTAGAATGCAGCAACTGATAGGCCTAGGGAGCGTGGGTTGGTATTGTTTGAAAGAAAACAACATGTTTACTGGACTTGAGGACAAACTAATCAAATTTGACGGCGCGTTAATTCAAAAAATGCCCTGTCCACTATTGTGGACACCCGCACTTGGAGCCCACGCACTGGGTGTCCACAATAGTGGACACCGGCGGTTTAAGGGTTAATGGAGGTGTTAGATGGTCGGCCTCCGCCCGTTAGTAACGCAGGTTAGATTTTTTAAGTGACGCCTCGTATCTTGTTGAGAAGTTCATGCTGCCCGCAGAAGCTCCTCGTGCATATAACTTTGCAGTCCCATTGAGGATAGTGTTGTGGCAGCATATGGGTGATCTTTGGCTACTTGGCGGTTTTCCCCAAGAAAAGTGGCCAGCTCATGCCGGGATTCAAACTCAGGACTCTGAGCTCGTCTGCCTCACCGCTAGCCACTAGGCCACCACCTAGGATATTTAGATGACTGCTTCAGGCCCGTGTAGGTGAACTGATATGTTTTTTTGGATGACAGGTTGGTAATGCATAACTCATCATGTCCAAGATAAATGTATTTGACTTGAACTCAAATTGCCCAACTTAAATAATATCCTACCCCTCCACAGAGCATGGATTCTGAGCGAGAGAAGTTCCGCACCTACATAGAGAAGACAGGGGTGATGTCTGCATTGACTGATGCTCTGGTGCAGCTGTATGAGGAGCAGGAGAGGCCCTCCGATGCCCTCAGCCACATCAAGAAGACTCTGGGCTCCTTCACTCCTTCCATCCAGCACTGCCACATGCTGGAGGAGAAGGTAAGTGTTATGTTGAAGAAAAGGCAATTGAAGTTGACCATATGGTAAGAGACCTCAAAAGTAGCACCTCAGTTATGACAGTCATCAAGCCTGCATACATTTGAGTTGTGAGTTGTTGAAGTGATGGTTATGTAATGTATGATATGCCCTGTGGTGGAGGCTGCAACACTACTATTACTATTTCATTCCTGGCGGTACTTGAAAGGCAACAAAAAGGGACAGAGCAAAGAGTCTGGGAAGCCCTTCCTCTGTATGTTTGAACTACAAAAAAACATGGTGCAGTGGGGGAAGGGCAGAAACCTCCAACCCCCAAACCCTATAGATTGGAATTCTGTATATGCAAAAGTTGACCAGAAACTTGCCTATTTTGAGGGTGGGATCTGGTTTTTATACAATCACCTATGTACTGCATTTTCCAATAACATGATTATGCAAGATGGGAAAGTCAGATTTCAGTTGGGATGAGAAAAGACCTGAAAAAGTGACAGGCTAGTTCACCCAAAATTATCTTATATATCAGTCAGCTCTTCAGCTTAGCTCATGATTTCACAGCTTTCACAGTTTGCTGATCCTCCTGCCTTGTTACTCACTCTTTATTTATCTCATCACTGATTCCCTTCTTGCACTCATTCCTAAATCTATGCCTTTTCTGCCACAGGTGAAGGAGCAGGAAGCCATTGTTGAGTCACAGCACTCACAGATCAATGAACTCATGGCTGAGGTCACCAACCTGCGTGACCTGCTAGCACATATGGAGGGCCGAGGAGAGGCTCCCAGAACCACCAGCGAGGCTTCCCGCACCTCCTGAGTCCTGAGGTGTGTCATGTAGCACTTCCTGTCTCATCACCCTTATCGTGAAAGGAAGAGCAAGTGTCTAGTCTTAAGAATGTCTTGTTTCCACTACTACTTACCTTTTTACACTTAATACTATAACCAAACTATCCACAAGGAAATTATATCATTGATCCTCATGTATTTTTCTTTTCACTCAGACTGGTAGTGGCAGTGGAGTTGGTAGAGAAGTTGTGTAACAAGATTTTTTTCTACTCTTATTTTTGTACCATTAGCTATATATCAATAATATTTTTTCCAACTTTTTCTAATTATATATCAAAGAAGCCATTTTTATTTAACGTTTTCCCATTATATATCAAACAAACTTTTTTTTCCTCCATAAGAGTTGAACTGACTTATTTCCTTCAGACTTTTGTGTCATTTTTGTTTCATCATAGCTATACTCAATGTTATTTGTAACTGGGATTAGTTTTCCTGGTCCTGACAATCGAAAGAGACAGCTACTTGAACACACATAAGCCTCTCAAGCTTATCTACACCTCCCTTTTTATTTATTTTGTTGAACACTGCTTTCCTGTCTGTTCTACTGCAGCATCAGTTAGTCAGTCAGCCATCACCATCCCTCATGTTTTGCCTCAGTGTTAGTCAGACAGTCTGTAGCACAATTGTTCAGAGTTTAGTCACAAAAACCTGGCATTGGTAGGTTTCAGTCAACCTAATTATAGTTGGTTGATGAATAAGATTAATATTAAATATCTCAGTATTCAAGAGTTCTTCTTGTGTTAAGTGTGCACATAAAACCTTGTACACACACACAGTTGTACTCTGACTCCAGAAACAAGTCAGATATATTATAGTTTTCCATTGTGAACAGTGTGTATCCTATGAATTTGCTGCCTGTCTCTATATATAGGGTGGCAGTGAAACTTAAGGGACTCCACTAGTCTGCAAAATGGGATATGACAATCCCAGTTGGTTTTGAGAGTTTTGTTAAAACGAAGGAATTTAAAAAAAAAAAAAAATCTTATACTATGCTTTCCGTTATTGATTTTGTATCATAAAAGTATTTTTGCCTTCAGCATTTCATTCCAAAATATTTATATTATTTATTTATATTTATATTTATTTATATTTATATTTATTTATATTTATATTATTTATTTATCACTTATGTAGTATATTTATTTACTTATTTACATTTTTTCCCTCAAGGATAGACAAATAAGGGAGTATAGCATTTTTCAAAATGTGTAGTAGATACACTCAGACCCCGGCATTCACAGGTATTAGGGGACAGAAACTTCATGAAAATGTAAAATCATCAATATTAAATTTTAAACCTCTTATGGCCCATAAGTGTTAAGTGGCTGAAAACTATAAAACATCACAATCATAAAAGAAAATATCACCCCAGCTTTACAAACTACTTTATCCAAACAAGCAGCGCCAACAGCACCATATAAACATTTCCTCAATGAAGAAGTAAAATGAGCTTTGTGATGGTTACTGGTGAACTGAAGCAGTGGATCACTCTCGCCTCTTCTCCCCTCTTGATGGCACATGCTGATAAACCTCCCTTGCTCCTTTCTCATTCTCTTACCCACATTCACCCTGCGATCATACCTCATCAACACACCAGAATGTCATGGAAGCTGTCTCCAAAAAAGAAAGAAAGCCATAACAACAATGGCAGCAGAAAAAGGAGCTTCAGTAAAATTCATGAATGTCGGAGGATGAGTGTAGTTTTAGAAAATCTTAAAAAAAATTATTTACATATTCATTTCTTATTTATTTTTATTTTTATATATTTATGTTGGTAATGTTTTTTCCATTGTGCTAATACTGCCCTTGGATGTTAATGTGCTAACACAGCTGACCAGTGTACCTTCACCCTTCAGTGGTAGGAATATGGAGTCGTATTTTTATATGCCATTATATTAATAGTAATAAAAGTTCTCCAGTGCTGAAATGCATATTTGATTTATTGCATATCCGTAATCTTGTCTAGAGGTGACTGGTGAATAAATCGGAGGAATGAAAAGGGTGAAGGAAAAGAAGAAACACAAAGTAAATACATTTTTACTTGTAAGTCTATGGGTTGGTGGCGAAAACTTTTTCTTTTTGTATTATTGTAGTCAAAAAGATACACCTGGAGTGAAGTGTGGTGTAGTGGAATGGGTGGAAAAAAATACTTCAGCGTGGGTTGGTGATCTTGAAAGAAAGAAAAGTGATGAGTTATGAAGAAAGTGTATGTGACTGAAATTTAGAATCCTAGTAGAAGAGGAAGGCCTGTTGTGAGATAGAAGAATAAGGTAAAGGAGTACATATTCGAAAGGTGTGATGGAGGGGAGTGCTTCAACAAACAAGGCGAGAGTGTGTGGATAATGGGAGGTGGAGGCTCCTCTGCTGTGGAGAGAGAGAGAGAGAGAGAGAGAGAGAGAGAGAGAGAGAGAGAGAGAGAGAGAGATACAATTCAATGTGTATTGAGTGAAATTACATGTAGTTACTACGAGTATATAGGGTTGTGTTGGAATAATGTACGTACACTACTTTAATTAAGCTAAACAAGGGAATGTGGCCCATTTTAGGGAAAAGATGCAAATCTCATTGTACATTAACATAGAGAAAATCTTATGTACTGTACTACCATAATGACAACCAAGAGGTGTGACTCATGCCAGAATTTGAGTTTTTGATGGCATCATATAAATGTTAATTATTGGGAGAAGCATGTTGAGTAAAACAGGTATCTTTACTGCATCTAACTCAAGGTCTCACTCTGGAAAGATGTCAATTTCTCCACATGTTTTGCCTTATTCAAATATGTGTAAAACAATAGAATGGCAAATTGTAAAAGTTGTGTGCACATGAATTAACAAAGATACTTAATGTGTATCATTCATCTTTAAAATGGTTATGAGAGCTCATTTGAAACCTTGACACTATCTTAATGCAGTCAAACCTATTATTTACAGTTATTCAACCTTAAACATCAGTGGTTCTCAATTTTAGGTATGTGTAACCATATCAGTACAAGATGGGAATCTTGTGGTAAAGCAACAATTCTCAAATTACAGTAAATGGATTTTGAAGTAGTGAAGAACCTGATTATGGGTAACATTTTGAGATAATTTACCCAAGCTAGTATACTGATACAAGGCAGGGTGTATGTACATGGACCAGAACTGTGATGCAGTCTAAAATTACTAATATTAGTATATCTATCTATATACCAGTCTCTTATCTCACTAAAGGGTGGTAGCCCATACGTCCATACACAGTTACTCCTCTCACTTAGCCCCTAGGCCCATAGGAGAAGAGAAGTGCACCCTGCCCAAACACAGCACATCCGGTCAGTCACAAAAATGGGGTTGAGGGCAGGGATACAGGGGTCATATCCATAACAAAGTCTTAGGGTTTATCTCTACCACTTTATATTTAACTCATGCCTCTCTCCCTCCCTACATTTGATCTGATCCAAGGGTTAAGCGTGATGCATGAGAACCTCCTCTGTGGGTCGTCAAAGCTGCATAATTTTTCATGAATTCATTATTGCTCTCCATTCACTTTTACCATGCACAATCATCCTTCCTTGCTCTACAGACATTCCTCTTTCATTCAATGCTCTTTTCACACTGTCCATCCATCCCATTTGTGGCCTTCCTCTCATGGGGGACGGGTGGTTGTGCTGCAGTACTTGGCTTGTGGCCTTAAGGTTGTAAATTTGATCCTGGTTCACGGCAGCTTCTTGGTGAGTGAGTCTCTTATGAACCCTAGCAGAACTATAATGGTCTATAGCTAACTAGTTCGGGGGAATTATTTAATCACCTCTTTATTATGGCCTTCCTCTTAACCTCTTACATCAGGTCAAACTATTCTCTTCACTGAGTGGTCCTCCTTAACTTTCTGCATGACAGTAGTACACAAAAACCTCTATAATTTGAACCTGTACAATTAAAATTTCGGATAATTCGACCTGTTTCAGGCCGAGTTCGAATTTTTGTACCATTAAAAAACCTTCGTCCAGCCAAATCTGTTAATGACAATGGTCACTGTATGGCAACAGCCTCGTCTCATCATGGTATCTGATTGGCTGATGCAGTCGATGTCCGAATCTGTGGAGGGCATTAGCTAATCAAATGCCGTGATGAAGCGAGGCTGTTACCATATTGTGAGTTTTGTTATTGACAGACTTGGCTTGACAGAGTATAGTACGTACTGCATTTCAAGACTTCAGTATCAGCCATGTTTCAGAGTAGTATGTACTGCATTTCAAAGCCTTTAGTATCAGCCATGTTTTAGAGTATAGTACGTACTGCATTTCAAGACCAGTATCAGCCATGTTTTGGTGAGCACAAGTACTACAATCTGTGCTGTTTTGGCATATTTTAGTGAGTTCTTATTGTTTGGAGGGGCTAGAGAGGTAATAATCGGATAATTCGGACTTTCGGCTAATTCGACCTAGATCTCCCCTCAATTAGGTCAAATTATAAAGGTTTTAGTGTAAATCCAGGATGGAGAACCTGTTACACATACACAAGAGATAATTGCTCCATCCCATTTTGGTAATGGGATTTAAAGTGTTAAACCTGATTGAACTCAGACCATCACTACCCTCAATAGATATCTAGTTCATGATTATTCACAAATTGCCTTACTTGTCTTATTGATATTCATAACAGACCCGACACAAAAACAATATAACATGTCTTGCTGACTATTACAATAATTTCCACATAAACAGCAGTAGGATACAGTGCATTCAGGAGGAAATTTCAGATGTCTCACAGTTTGTTACTAGGGCTGCATTGGCTTCTCCATCAACCCATTCCTTTCTCTCTCTCTCTCTCTCTCTCTCTCTCTCTCTCTCTCTCTCTCTCTCTCTCTCTCTCTCTCTCTCTCTCTCTCTCTCTCTCTCTCAGCGTGGCACCGTGGGCTTTCCTTCGCATTCCATCTGACTCACCCTCAGACCTGCTCCTTGCCTTAAATGTAATGCCCTGTGTTCTGCCACTCTCATATCTCTCTCTCTCTCTCTCTCTCTCTCTCTCTCTCTCTCTCTCTCTCTCTCTCTCTCTCTCTCTCTCTCTCTCTCTCTCTCTCTCTCTCTCTCTCTCTCTCTTAAATGTAAATAAATTACGTCATCGCAATTATGAAATAGATACAATCACTTACCTCCATTTATATTTCCATCCACCGGAGTAATCAACAACGACCACTACAAATAGTGCACACCCGCTTAAATCACTCCTTACTACCCCCCCCCCACACACCACCACCTCACCACTACCTTTACATTAATCGTACCCAAGACAGAAAGTAGCCCCACGCCACAAGAAAGTTGTTGCATACCAGGGATGCCTTGGGACTCTCTCTCTCTCTCTCTCTCTCTCTCTCTCTCTCTCTCTCTCTCTCTCTCTCTCTCTCTCTCTCTCTCTCTCTCTCTCGTTCAGTACACATGTGCATTACTATACATGTGTGCTAATATAAATATTTCAGATGTACACATTTCTTTTCAGTGTGCTGCGTGAGTTGGTTGTTTGGTTTGGGTGGTTGGAGGTGAAATATAAATTTCGATGCAAAAACTTGGCTATGTGAAAAGTTTTAAAAAATTAATGTGCGTGCGTTGTAAATTGAATGTGTTTTAAGGATTTAGATGACTAGGAGTGACGTCAGTGCCTTCTCTTTTCACTCCTAATGCGTGGGGAGAAGAAAAAGAAAAGAAAGAGAAAGCAGTTTTCCACGTGGGTCAACCTTTCACCTGCGTGTTGTGATGACGTCATGGTATGCCCTTGGCAAGGTCCTCTATCTAGAAGGGGACCGAGTGGCTCTGGTACAGTGTTCAGCTCTTGGCCTTAAAGGTGCGAGTTTGATCCTGGCTCACGGCAGCATTTCAGTGAGGGTGGCAGCGCTATTTTGTTCACCCTACCAGAACTATATGGTCTATAACTACTTAATTCGGGAGATTTTTAAAAATCTATCTAGAAGCAAACCTTTACATTATTACCAGAGTGTGTGTGTGTGTGTGTGTGTGTGTGTGTGTGTGTGTGTGTGTGTGTGCGTATCTGTGTGTGTGAGTATATATATATATATATATATATATATATATATATATATGTATGTATGTATGTATGTATATATATATATATATATATATATATATATATATATATATATATATATATATATACTGTAGTATATGTGTATCGGAGTTGAAGGTTGTTGGATGAAATGGCTGGACACAACTCGCAGATGATGAAGCGTGCTTGCCAGTGCAAGTGAAGTGAGGCTGGAACAGTGTCAGACTATTTTATATGACTGCTCTCGGCCTGAGTGAGGCGGGGCAGGAAAGGTGGGGGGACGTGTTCAGGTGTGGGGGAGCACAGAATTGATCCCAACGTAACCCTTTCACCTGAGATCAGAGCCGCGCCACTAGTTGGAACAATGTGCTGGTAAGTTAATCGGGCACTAGGCAGCGAACGTGGCTCTTCCTCGCTCCTTCAACTTTCCCTTCATGATCACCATCCCCGAGGCCCGCCACCCCAGCACCCACGGGCATCCTGTACGCCTGACTCACTTCTCCGTGCTGCTGCTGCTGCTCTGGAGTCGGTCATGATGATTTTGATTGTATTAATAAGTACTAATAGTAGTAGTAGTAGTAGTAGTACTATTTTCATTATTATTATTACTATTATTATTGCTTTTATCATTATCATTATTATTATTATTGTAATTATCATTACTATTATTATTGTCATTATTGATATTAGTTCTATTATTATTGTCATTATTATTGTTATTATTATTATTATCATTAATATCATTGTTATTATTATTATTATTATTATTATTATTATTATTATTATTATTATTATTATTATTATCATTATTATTATTATTATTACCATTGTTATTATTATTATTATTATTATTATCATTATTATTATTATTATCATCTTTTTTGTTATTGTTATTGTTGATGTTGCTGGTGTCATCATCTTCGTTTCCATCAAGTTAATATAACCGCAGTAAATGGGTCAGCCGAGCCATGATGCGTTAATTGTGTCCATTTGCATGTTGATTGGATGGTCGGCTGACAGACAGACAGACACACACACACACACACACACACACACACACACACACACACACATACACCTTTGATCGTACTCCAAACATATACTAGAAGAGGAATTATACAGGAAAACAAAGGTATTAGACCAAAGATATACGCTTAAACAACATAATCAATTTAATGGTAAGTAACATAGTTGACTGAGAGAACATAATAAAAGGGCATTGCAATGTAAGGCTCAGCAGGACTGTAGTGTAGTGTAGTGTCCCTACTCAACCAAGTAAAATGGCCAAGCATAAGTTTTCTTATATACCACTTGCAGTACAATGATATGAATTATACTATATAAAATACGTAAGTACATATTTTGTACTTCTAGTTGCTTCACAAATCAATCTAATATGCAATACTTGGTACTTGGTGAGTAATTGTAATTGTACTGTTGTCACACTGAGAACACCCCCGTCAAGGAACTAAGCCGAGTTAATAGGTAAAGTTTATTCCTTGGTAAGCACCACTATACCTACAGAGACAATTATTAGTAAATAAACCTCCTCAGTATACAAGCCAGCCCGTAAACAAAGGAAGATTCGACTCATACTACAGATTCGGTTTGTTACAAGCCACAATTCAGTAAAAATACAAATCCTTCAACGTTCTTATTTACTTAATGTTCATTAACATTAAAGATTTTTGTACAACAACAACAATAACAACAATAACAACAACAAAAAGGTAGAGTAAACATAAACCGAATCCATACCATCTCGAAGTCCACTTCACCATATAAACAAACCCTAACGTCACCAAGACCGGCTTGGCTTAGGTAAGTAATCTTTTGTCGGAGTGTTGTGCGCCTGCTGTCGGGCCCTAGGTGTGCAGAGGAGATCCAGCGAAGCACTACAGCGTATATCAAGGACTACAGCAATAGCTACAGGGCCCAAGCCTGGTGTCTGAGCGAACATTATAACGAGTCAGGGTGGCGAGGCGAGACTCCGCGAGAACTTATACGAGTATTACGAGTATTATGATTATTTAGTTCTGGCAAGACTGGTGCGTTGCTTGTGCTTGATTGCTATTAATGTACCTCGATGTGCAGGGAAACTCAGCAGGACAGATAACTGCTATGTTCTGATACTGCTCACTGCTGGGCTCTTGCAGCGGAGGGGCGGGAGACATCGACCAGTGGATTGACCCGGTCGATGGAAAGAGAAGTTGGGGGAGGTGAGGACACGCTAATATGTGACCAAGAGAGGGGGAGGGCGGACACAAACAGGTGTACGGTGGAGGGGGCGGGCAAGAGGGCAGCTGATTCTTGGCGGTTCTTGCTGAGGGATGGCCGCCGCGGCACGGTGAGGACGGGACGTGGCGAGACGGTGGTCAAGCTAGTCCTTTCCTGGGACGAGGCCGCAGGATCTGCAACAGTGTTCACTACCTTGCTGCGTCCCGGCGACCGTGTGTGATCTCGTCTCTGGTGCTTCTTGGATTTGTTCGGGCGGCGGTCACACAGCCATGAGTGGAAGGGGTGGTCACACGGGTGGCCCAGGTGTGAACCGGGTGCTGGAGAGCTTTCCTGCTCCCTGCGAGGCTTCACCTTGGTTTGGGGAGGATGGAAAGCTGGAGAGGCAACAGACTCCTTTATAGGGGAAGAGGCAGGAGCAGGGATGGGGCTGCGGGGGCGGAGCGGGGAGCACAAGAAGCTGTGAAAGGGATGGCGACACACGTCTTGCCGGCTGGGTTCAGGCTCCGCTTGAGGTTCCGGATCTTTTAACTTATCAGGAGTTTGCTGTTTTCTTGCCAAGAAGATTTCTTTGCCACGCCCCTGACTGGTAGTGAGTTGGGGCGGAGCTGCGGGCGGCGTTGGAGAGGTGAGGAAATTGTTGAGCGATAAGACGGGAACTGCGACAGGTAAAGAGGCTGCCGGTTTTAGCACTGGGTCAACAACTGGCTTCCGCGTGGGACGGGGGCCAGGGCGGTTACACAACCAGGAATGGAAGGCGTGGCTGCAGGGATCGGCCCCGTCCCAGGTCGGTTCAGGAAGAGGTGGTGCAGGAGTTGGCAGTCCTTGTACCTTTGAAGGAGGGCTGGGTTTGGGCGGGGCAGGGGCTGGCTTCACGGACTTGCCTAGGGTGACGGGTTTCGGGTGCAGCCGGGGCCTGTCACAGCGCCAAGAGTGAAATGGGTGTGAACATACATCGTAGGACCGAGGTGTTGTGGAGGTCTGCAACGGGAGTAGCGAATCTTTTCTCGGGTTAGAAGCTTGTGGGAAGGGGCCAGGAATGGGGCGCGGAATGGGTTCAGGGGTGGGACGTGAAGTGATGCTCGGGATAGGCCTTGTGGTGGGCCATGGAGTGGGCCGTGGGGTGGGACGCAGAGTGGGCCGTGGGGTGGGTCGTCGGGTGGTGCGTGGAGTGGGTCGTCGGGTGGTGCGTGGAGTGGGGCGTGGAGTGGGTCGTCGGGTGGGGCGTGGGGTGGGTCGTCGGGTGGGGCGTGGGGTGGGGCGTGGAGTGGGGAGTGGAGGGGGCCGTTGGGTGGAACGAGGTTCAGCTTTGAGTCGTTGTATAGGGCGGGGTCGTGCGGCAGAGCTGCAGAGCCATGCGTGAAAAGGATGAGAGCATTGGTCGTAGAGCGGTTTTTGCTGCAAAGCTTTGGGTGACAGAAAGCTCCTGTTCTGTGTTGAGGTGTCGGGTAGGGAAGGTGATGCGAGTGGGGATTGTGGTTGCGGCGCGGGGGGCTCTGAAAACAAGATGCTGCTCCGCCTCGGCTCCGGGGCTGTGATGGTGGGTGAATCAGGTATCAGGGAACCTAAGATGTTCGAAGGTGCTCTTCGGGAGGGTGCAGCATCGTGGGGAAAAGTCGGGCTGTGGTGAGGTGCCGGAGGAGTGGTGGAGGGTATGGGGACGATGGGGGTGATGGAAGGAGGAGCAGTTCCAGGATCCTGAAGTGGCAAGGTATCTGGGGTCGCTCCTTCTGTGACCTGCTTGTCCCTTGAGGGTGTCACTGTGGTGACGTGTAATGAGCGGGGTCGAGGAGGAGGTTGACACATCCAGGAGTGGAATGGGTGGGAGCACTTGTCGTAGGCGCCCGTTTCCACGTGGTGATCCGTAGCACGGGCGTGGTGCTTGGAGTGACGGTGGGCGGCTCCCCAGGCAGTCAGTAGGAATAGGAAGCATGTCGCCTGTGGAAGACAGTCATGTAAGGTATGGTTATGCAAGCAAAACAATAGTGTCAGTATCTACTCACGGGAGGAGGAGGAGGAGGAAGGGAAGAAGTAGAAGGAGAAGAAGAAGAAGAAGGAGAAGAAGAAGAAGAAGAAGAAGAAGAAGAAGAAGAAGAAGGGAGAGGATAGTAAGAGAAAAGAGGAAGAGGAGAAAAGAGGAAAGAGGAAGGGGAGAATTGGTGCAGAAACCACCTGTCACGACTTTTTTTTCCCCGATGGGGAAAGTTAGTGAGGTTGCCTCCTGCCGCGCCTGACAGACTCACACACCACCCCAGCAGCAGGTTACCGTGTGGGGTGGCCTGGTCTGTCCCTTCCCCGCTTTGACGTCCCCACCTGGCAAACACTTTCCCTGGTAGCAACAATAACACCAGCACGGGTTTCGCTTCTCGCGTCTCAAGTCCGGTAGAAAGTGTGACAAATACAATATCTGGGCACCAGCCTGCTTAATCCTGGTTTTGCACAGATTCATCTTTCATGTTAAACTAGCTGGATAAACACCTTTTTTGACTTTGTTTCCGTGTGCAATAAAAATATTTTACTAAGATTTATGTGAGGCTGTAATATATTGGAGGTACATGAATATTGCATTTTGAAGTTGTCATTGGTATAGAGGCGTCCTTTGCCGAGGTTAGGTGTGCAGGATAGTTACAACATTACCAACAAGTACTCGATGCTCCGTGAAACAACATGAATCCTGTTCAGAAAGTTGTTTGGACAGAAGAAGGTGTGACATTATATATCTTTCTCTCCTCCTCTGAGAAAGAAATGTAAATCATTACGCAGTTGAGTTCCAAGCTTTGTTACCTCGATGTCAACATGGTGAAAAGAATAAAAAGTAATGGCTTTCTCTCGTCAGTGGTGACAGCGGCTCCTCCTTGGACGGATAAACACCGATGCCACCATTTATCATAGTTGTCTGAGAGAGAGAGAAAGAGAGAGAGGAGAGAGAGAGAGAGAGGAGAGAGAGAGAGAGAGAGAGAGAGAGAGAGAGAGAGAGAGAGAGAGAATACATGAGAATACATGAGAAGAACAGACACCAGAAGACCTACTGGTCTATAACTAGGGTATCTGCTGCACTACATACTACTACAAGGGCACTAAGAGTTTGAGAACAGAATAGAACAGAACAAGGCTCTCTCCCATCCTCCTCTCCCTCCGGCAATATGCCGGCAGGAAAAACAGATAGAAGGGAACACCATGACCTTGAAGAAAACATGGCCATGAACATTTTATAGTAAAGAATGAAAATAGAGGAGGATACTATACTATACTAAACTAGACTACTATACTATACTATACTATACTATACTAGACTACACTACCACTAGTGATGGGTACATCCTGGATGGGGAATATTATTTATATTGAATGAAATTACTGCCATTACACTTCTAATCTGAGATATAGGGACACAAGGATATAAGTTTCATAGATGCTCGCATTGTTTACTCTAAATTTTATGCTCATATCAAATGGGTTTTATGCTCATATCAAATGGAGAGAGAGAGAGAGAGAGAGAGAGAGAGAGAGAGAGAGAGAGAGAGAGAGAGAGAGAGAGAGAGAGAGAGAGAGAGAGAGAGAGAGAGAGAGAGAGAGAGAGAGAGATTACAAGTGTCTCATAATCCGTGAATGAGAACACTTCCTCATCACACCTAGCATGACGCAACACTTTCTTGGCTGATGTATCCTGCTCATCACATAATTAAGACCACGATAGGACGCATTCCAACCTCAGTGACGCCGTGTGGAATCGACGAGGCGAGTCACCTTTCCTAATTTCCCAGCACGAGCAGGAGATAGGGAAGTGCACCGCATGGTTCAGTATATTCTCCTCTGCTAACTCTCATCTCGTTGATATTATAAGTTTATAAAAGCATCAAGAGTCCATTAATTAAAGGGTAGGGAGTGTCGTTTGTGTGTATGCGTAGTAGTTAGCACACCCGTTGCGTTAAACATTCTATTATGATCCTTCGTCTGTGTTTATGTAGCCGCCAAGAGTTTAGTGTTCTTTGCCTTTACTTTGTTTACACAGCAGTAGAGGAGGAGGCGGTGTGGTAACTAACGTTATTCATACCTACATATTAGCGTACGCACCATACACATTCCTTAACGTTTAGCAGACTGCAATCAACACAAGAGGGAACGTCTCCTCTGTTCTGTAGCCAAGACGAACACTCGCCTACTGCTTTATAAAGGATCTCGCGTTGTTCTCCAGAGGCTTTTTTTTTTACAGCTTTAACTTTATGAATGAGTTTTATGAAATAGGTTACGATGTGAGTCATGCAGGTCACGTGTGTGTGTGTGTGTGTGTGTGTGTGTGTGTGTGTGTGTGTGTGTGTGTGTGTGTGTGTGTGCGCCATGAACGGGTATTATGGTAATCTTATTATTTGTTTATCATTTATCTATTTTTTTCTGTTATTTCGTGTGGCCGCCTTTTTTTTTTCCTGTTATATTTTTGTGTGCGTGTGTACGTATGTCGTAGTAGAGCTAAGCATCGAGAGAGAGAGAGAGAGAGAGAGAGAGAGAGAGAGAGAGAGAGAGAGAGAGAGAGAGAGAGAGAGAGAGAGAGAGAGAGAGTCGTCTCCGTTAAAACTGCTCACATATGACGTAAAGGTAAACGGAATTTCAAGGTCACTACTACAGAGTACTCAGGGGTGGAGGTCGTGGTCAAGGCTCAGCGGGACGGGTGGCTGCGTGGGAGGGGTTCATGGCCACTGTGCTAGACTCCTGGTAGTGGTGGTGGTGGTGGTGGTGGTGGTGGTAGCAACACAGAAGGAAATATCGTGTTTATGTTAATGTTTTCAGAGTTATTTGCGATCTTCTTTATGTTCCCTCGTTATATTTTTGTTCTACTGACTTGTATGTTACTTTTTTTCCTTGTTGTTTTTATATAGTAATCGTAAATTATATACATTTATAGAGCTTGTTTTTCACAGCGTTACAACTATACTAAGTTTGTTTTCTGTTATGCCCGGTCTGATTTATCTTTTCAGCTCTTATTTAAATCAAAGGACATAATTGCAGAAACTCTCTCTCTCTCTCTCTCTCTCTCTCTCTCTCTCTCTCTCTCTCTCTCTCTCTCTCTCTCTCTCTCTCTCTCTCTCTCTCTCTCGGTTGTATCTCCTGAGTTCGTTCCGTATTCTCTCGTCCATACTGTTCTCTGTGGTCTAATAAGATCGCGCAGGTCATAAGGATGCGTAAGGTGAGGGAGGGTCCGAGGTGTCACAGGTCTTGACTCACCTGGAGAGCGGGGCGGGAGGTGGCGCCCGTCATAGTGGCGCGCGGACCATCACCAGCTGCAGGCCACCTAATCTTCCACTTGCAGGTCACGCGTAGGTCAAGATGAGTTCAGTGACTCGCGACTCCTGGGCACGGGTCACGCGGAGGCTACGGTCAGGTCAGGGTCTACCATCATAGTGTTCTCGTGGCGCTTCTTAAGTAAGGAAACTAACTTTAGTACATGAAAGAGTTTGTTTCTAGGAAGCTTCCGGTGTAGTAGTGGGATCGCGCGTGTATG
>JAPQNM010000043.1:22406021-22431021 GCA_029783475.1 Metacarcinus magister | reverse complement strand
AAGTTCAGGTGAACGCAGATGGCAGGGTAGTACTACTTTACAGGGTCGTATTGACAGGGACTGCGGAAGTGACGTGCTGGGGTGCCGCTTCTCTCCCGACGGGGCGCTGGTGGGGGCAGCACTGAGGTCAGGTCAGGTCAAATTCTTCACCTTGTCCGGCACGCTCTCGCACACCCTGCAGGTAAAGGAAAACAGGTGTACTGCCAACACAGGTATGCGTCACACCTGCAACACAGTGTTACACATGGCATGTTTAAAGGGTGAACATGTAATGGAGGCACACACACACACACACACACACACACACACACACACACACACACACACACACACACACACACACGCACACACACACACGCACACACACACACGCACACACACACACACACCACACACCACACACACACACACACACACACACACACACACACACACACACACACACACACACACACACGCACACACACACACACACACACACACACACACACACACACACACACACACACACACACATTGGCTACCTGTTTACGTCCTCCACAGGTGCCCGGGGAGGCCCAACGCATAACCCCTGCCGCCACCTCCGTCGTGTGGGTGCCCGGAGCCCAAACACAGGGCCTCGTCACCACCTGTGAGTGTTTGTTGTGCTTTCATCAAGACAAGTTCACTTTGATTCATCAAAGTTCCTTTTCCTCTCAAAAATATACACTTGTTGTGGGTGTCTTTTTCTTTGATTAACTCATTAATAATAACATTCTTTTCTCTCCTTGTAAATTCTTCACTTATCTCGGTCTAGTACAAGCGTTTGTTACAAGGTGTTTTTCGACCACCTGCCTGCCTGCCTGTCTGCCTGCCTGTCTGCCTGCCTGTCTGCCAGCTCTCATAATCCTATCTCATTATAATTTTTCTTAATCATGTCGTGATCTTGACGCGTTACTGGAACCTTTGATGCTGCTTCAAGGCTGAAATTACCGCGTTACAAGCTGGGTGTGACGTACTTACATGATAGGGTCTTCAGGTATACTCTGGAACATTATTTTTCTGTCTACCCTTTCATATGAAATCCTTCCAGTTGATTATAACGTTATTCTCACGACTCCCATTTTTTTCTTGCAAGGTAAATGTTACGTATTTTTGGTCACCGTTATTGCAACGTTTTTCGTGTTCCGGTAATCAATATAAACTGATCACGGGGTTACGGAACACTGTTTTGAGTTTTCTACGATCTTAATTAATTAATTAATTCCACATCATTCCTTGTTCCTCTCTCATTTTACACATCATCGTCCTTTCTTTTATTTTTAACATATACATATAATCAGGCACATGTATTTAATTTCCCAAAGAGCTATAACAAAATTCATAATCTTTCAGTTTCCGTGGAGCAAAATATAATACCATACATCACAATCCTACATAAAATATTCTTAAATTAACATCCTAACAAGCTGCTTATGACTGCATTAGAGAGAAAAAGCTGTTACTCACCAAGCCAGTCAGCTGGGTGTCCATGTTGGAAAGAGTTGATTGCTCTGTTTGCTTCCCAAGTTGGAAGTCGCTGAGTCAAGTGATTCTCTAAGTTTCTACAGCTCTATATATTCTCTAAAACTAACAGTTACCAATACTTCAATACCTGGGACGGCCTCTGTAAAATTTGTTTACTGTCTCGGAATTTCCAGACTTTCCTACTTAACAATAGAAGCCGGCGAGTTTTATCACCTGGCCCGGACTAATGGTTTCGTAAAATGGAGCGACAGAACTCCTTAATCGACTTAATCTGTTATTTTGACCATTTGCCCGCGACACCTGGGACACCTGGCCGAACACCTGCGCGAAACATCTCGCTACTTTGCTTTAATTTCGTGTTATTTCCACATTCCAACACAAACACGTGTATCTTCCACCTCCACATAATATGGTCACGACATATTTTATATATTGTATCGTTTAGGATTATAAGGTACTATAGGACTGTAAGGCATCATATGATTGTAAAGGACTATAGGACTAGGAGACTATTGTATTGTAAATGACTCAACACTCAAGCTCTCTTCTACCCTTCTTTTCTACTCTTCTTCTCTACTCTTAACATATGTTCCAATTGTTTTCAGTAACTCCCTACGTGTGTCCATTATTTCAAATACTGTGTGGCAGACTCCGACGGGCGTGTGGTTGCGTGGCGTGGGCGCAGCGTGGGTGTGGAGATGGGCGGGGCGGGGCTGGACGTGCGAGCGGCGGCGATGAGCGGACTGGAGGGTCAGGTGGTGACATTTACGAGGGAACAGGTCACCCTCAGGGACCTGACCACCCTGGCCCCTGCCCTCACCTTGGACCCAGGGTGAGTGTGTGTGTGTGTGTGTGTGTGTGTGTGTGTGTGTGTGTGTGTGTGTGTGTGTGTGTGTGTGTGTGTGTGTTTGTATGTGTGTGTGTGTGTGTGTGTGTGTGTGTGTGTGTGTGTGTGTGTGTGTGTGTGTGTTTCTCTTTCTTTCTCTCTGTCTGTCTGTATTTTTCTCTCTCTCTCTCTCTCTCTCTCTCTCTCTCTCTCTCTCTCTCTCTCTCTCTCTCTCTCTCTCTCTCTCTCTCTCTCTCTCTCTCTCTCTCTCTCTCTCTCAATAATAATAATAATAAGGATAATAATATAATGATAATAATAATAATAATAATGATAACAATAATAATAATAATGATAATAATAATAGTATTAATATTGATAATAATAACGATGAATTAATTGATCAAAAAATTAATTTACAACAACAACAACAACAACAACAACAACAACAACAACAACAACAACAGCCACACTTACCACTACTAATTAGTTGAGTGGTGCGGCAACCAAGACTCAATCCAATAGAAACATTCACTTCACACATTACACACTTCACTTCACATTCACTGTCACTTTCCAACAACCTCATACGAACAAACACTCAAATGATAATTAATAGAAGAGCCACTCCACAAAAAATAATATAAACAAAAACGGAATACAGATATTAACAAAAGTACTACATTCTCTTTTCATATACACCTTAACACATGTTGGAGTGAAATTATTAATACTAGTGAAGATTTAAAAACACCTGCTTTTTTTTTTTTACCTTCACACCTGTGTCATCATAATTAGTGTGGTTAGACAGGTGGTATACGTGGAGCTAATTATAATTTCTACCTTTCAGAGTGGGTGGGCAGCTGGTGGGTCGCGGTCCGTTGTGGGCAGTGTGCGGGCGTGGGCGTGAGGTGATAGGTGGGGGTAGTGGCCTTACCTGGTGGGACGCGAGGACAGGGGCGGCCATCAGGAGCGTGGGCGGAGTACAAGTGCGTGGCCCTGCCCTTGCCTCCAACCCACACACCGGGAAGGTAAGTGTGTGTGTGTGTGTGTGTGTGTGTGTGTGTGGTGGTGGGGGGGGGGTGCGGGGTGGTGTGTGTGTGTGTGTGTGTGTGTGTGTGTGTGTGTGTGTAATTCACTGTACAGTCTGCTGCTGGTCTCTCTCGAGACAGCCGGCCGTCCCCCTATGGAACGAGCTCAGAGCTCATACTGACCAATCTTTGGGTTGGACCGGGACAATGAGGTCACAACTCCTCGATTTACATCCCGTACCTACTCACTGCTAGGTGAACAGGGGCTACACGTGAAAGGAGACACACCCAAATCATCTCCGTCCGCCCAGGGGATCGAACCCTGGCCCTCTCGGTTGTGAGCCGAGTGCGCTAACCACTACGCTAGCGGACTGTGTGTGTGCGCGCGCGCGCGTGCGTGCGGTGAGGGGAGGAGAGAGAGTGTGTTCGGGAGGGAAAATGTGCGTTGCTAGATACTAAGAGAGGAAGGAAGATGTGTTGTGAGGTAGTGAGGAGAAGAAAGCGCGAAAGTGTGTGTTCTATGTGTTGAACGGCTGCAGGGAGGATTTGCAAGGTAGTGATGGAGGCAAAAAGTATGCTGTAACGTAGTAAAAGTTGTAAATGTGCGTTGCTGGGTGTTGTGAAAGGGGAAAGGACGTGTTAATGAGTGCCGAGTAATAGCGTGGCCTTCTGGATCTCCGTGACAGGTGCTAAGCGGGAGTTGGGGCGGAGGGCAGGACAGCGTAAAGGTATGGGAATCCTCCACGGGCAGACTTACCCACGTCCTGCACTCAGAGGCAGCACACACCTCGGTAAGTATGACAATTTTAACATTAAAAGGGTACTGGCTAAAGGAAAACAAAAATAAGTAAAAAAAATCCCGTTTGTCGCCAGACCCTGTAAAGAGGACAGTAGGAGAATAGAAGCAAGGGATGGAGATCCAGTTAACATTAGAGGTGTCTTGACACTCCTCTTTTGAAAGAGTTTAAGTCATAGGCAGGTGGAAAAACCGACAAAGGAAGAGAGTTCCAGAGTTTACCAGTGTAAGGGATGAAAGAGTGAAGATACTGGTTAACTCTTGCATTAGGAAGATGGACAGAATAAGGATGAGAAGAAGTAGAAAGTCTTGTGCAGCGAGGCCGCGGGAGGGGGGGAGGCATGCAGTTAACAAGTTCAGAAGAGCAGTCAGCATGAAAATAGCGGTAGAAGATAGATAAAGATGCAACATTGCGGCGGTGACTTAAAGAATCAAGAAAGTCAGTTAGAGGAGGAGAGTTGATGAGGCGAAAAGCCTTAGACTCCACCCTGTTTAAAAGAGCTGTATGAGTTGAGCTCCCTCAGACATGTGAGCCATACTCCATACATGGGCGGATAAGGCCCCTGTATAGAGCAAGCAGCTGAGAGGGAGAGAAAAAAAGACGCAGACGCCATAGGACACCTAACTTCTTGGAAGCTGATTTAGCAAGAGTAGAGATATGAAATTGCCAGTTTAGATTTTTACTAAAGGATAGACCGAGTGTGTTTAATGTGGAGAAGAGGAGAAGTTGAGTGTCATTGAAGAAGAGGGGATAGTTATCTGGAAGGTTATGTCGAGTAGATAGTTGTAGGAATTGAGTTTTTGAGGCATTGAACAAAACTAGGTTTGCTCTGCCCCAATCAGAAACAAGTGAAAGATCAGAAGTTAAGCGTCCTATAGCATCTCGCCTTGAGTCATTTAATTCTTGTTGGGTTGGGCGTCTGTTGTACGACGTTGAAAAATGCAAGGTGGTAGGTGGTGTCATCAACATAGAAGTGGATAGGGCATTGAGTCAGATTTAGGAGATCATTGATGAATAATAGAAAGAGAGTGGGTGATAGGACAAAACTCTGAGGAACACCACTGTTGATAGTTTTAGAAGAAGAACAATGACCGTCCACTACAGCAGCAATAGACCGGTCGGAAAGGAAACTAGAGATGAAGGTACAGAGAGAAGGATAGAATCCGTAGGAGAGTAGTTTAGAAATTAAAGATTTATGCCAGACTCTATCGAAGGCTTTCGATATGTCAAGGCCGACAGCAAAGATTTCACCGAAGTCCCTAAAAGAGGATGACCAAGATTCAGTTAGGAAAGCAAGAAGATCACCAGTAGATCAGCCTTTACGGAAACCATACTGGCAATCAGAGAGAAGGTTGTGAGCTGATAGATGCCTCATTATCTTCTTGTTAAGGACAGATTGAAAGGCTTTAGAAAGGCAGGAAATCAAAGCTATAGGGCGGTAGTTAGAAGGATTGGAGCGGTCACCCTTTTTAAGGACAGGTTGAATGTGAGCAAACTTCCAGCAAGAAGAATAGGTAGAAGTAGAGAGACACACACGAAAGAATTTGACCTGGCAGTGAGCGAGTTCGGAAGCACAGTTTTTGAGAACAACAGGAGGGACTCCATCCGGACAGTAAGCCTTCCGAGAATCAAGGCCAGAGAGGGCATGGAAAACGTCATAATAAAGAATTTTAATTTTAGGGATGAAGTAGTCAGGGGGTGGAGGAGTAGGAGGAATATGCCCAGTATCATCCAAAGTAGAGTTGGTAGCAAAGGTTTGAGCGAAGAGTTCAGCTTTAGAGAAAGAAGAGACAGCTGTGGGGCCATCTGGTTGAAGTAAAGGAGGGAAAGATGAAGAAGTAAAATTGTTAGAGATATTATTGGCTAGATGCCAGAAATCACGAGAAGAGTTAGAGTTGGAAAGACTTTGACATTTTCTATTGATGAAAGAGTTTTTAGTAAGTTGGAGAATAGATTTGGCATGATTACGGGCAGAAATATATAGGGCATGAGTTTCAGCAGATGGATGGCTACGGTACCGTTTGTGAGCCGCCTCTCTATCATTGACAGCACGAGAACAAGCAGAGTTAAACCAGGGCTTTTTAGCTTTAGTATTAGAGAAAGTATGAGGAATGTATAGCTCCATGCCAGAGAAGATAGATAAAGATGCAACATTGCGGCGGTGACTTAAAGAATCAAGAAAGTCAGTTAGAGGAGGAGAGTTGATGAGGCGAAAAGCTCTGTTATGCGCTCGGCACATAGAGAAGGATCTCTGACATGGTAGCAATAATCATCCCAAGGAAAATCAGAATAGTACTGCCTCAGGTCCTCCCACTTAGCAGAGTTGAAATGCCAGAAGCACCTCTGCTTAGGCGGGTCCTGAGGCTGCACTGGAGTGATAGGACAGGTAACGGAAATAAGATTGTGATCAGAGGAGCCCAACGGAGAGGACAGTTTAACAGAGTAAGCTGAAGGGTTGGAAGTTAGGAAAAGATCAAGAATGTTGGGCGTGTCTTCAAGGCGGTCAGGGATACGGGTAGGGAACTGCACTAGCTGCTCTAGGTCATGAAGGATAGCAAAGTTGAAGGTTTGTTCACCAGGTTGGTCAGTGAAAGAAGATGAAAGCCAAAGCTGGTGGTGAACATTGAAATCCCCTAAAATGGAGATCTCAGCATAAGGAAAGTGAGATTGGATGTACTCCACTTTGGAAGTCAAATAGTCAAAGAATTTTACATAGTCAGAGGAATTAGGTGAGAGATATACAGCACAGATGAATTTAGTTAGAGAGTGACATTGAAGTCTTAGCCAGATGGTAGAAAATTCTGAAGATTCAAGATTGTGGGCACGAGAGCAAGTAATGTCGTTACGCACATATGCGCAACAGCCAGCTTTGGATTGAAAATGAGGATAGAGAAAGTAGGAGGGAACAGAGAAGGGGCTGCTGTCAGTAGTCACAGACAACTGTGTTTCAGTTAGGAAGAGAAGATGAGGTTTAGTGGAGGAGAGATGGTGTTCCACAGATTGGAAATTAGATCTAAGGCCACGAATGTTGCAGAAATCGAGAGTAAAAGTATTAGAGGAAGTGTCAAGACATCCGAGGTCGTCAGCAGAGGGGCAGTCCGACCTGGGGACATTTGTGGTCCCCTCCCCAGATGAGGACTCCGAGGCTGGGTGTGGTGAAGCCATTTTTAAATTTTAATTTGAAGAGAGTGTAAAAGCGTAAGGTGTAGTAATGTTATGTAGGTAGTAGAAGAAGTTGTCTTTAGAGGGCAGGCTGCAGCTGCTCTCTTGTGTAAATGAGACACTAAGGGAACCGGGAAGAGAGGACACGGGGAATCACTCAGTCTGCAGCACTGCCTACATCCCCGTAAGTACCTCTCCTGGAGTATTCCACCAGGCGGCACACCTTCAGCGTAATAGTTAATAACCAAAACCATTAGATAAAAGGTTGAAAAAGGCTATGTATGTATGAGTATGTTGCCTGAAGTAGGATCCTGCGTGTCTAAGGAATCCCCTCCCTTCTTTTCTTTTTTGTATAGGTGTACTGCGCCGCGTGGGTGGGGAAGGACACTGTGGTTTTGGGAGGTGCTGATCCCAACCTACTCAGACTGACTACTCTCGACAACACGGTAAGAAGAGAAAGGAGGGAGAAAGGCAGGGTGAAGAAGAGACATGAAAGAAAGACTGGAGAGAGGGGTTAGGGGAAGAGGAAAGAAGGATGGAAGGAAGGAAGGAAGGTAAAGGTGTTGAGTCAATGCCTTCTCTTATTCCTGTATAAAAGAAGGTATTGGTTGAGTGGTACAGGTTGACTATCAATAATCCGGCAATCAATATTCCAGTTCCATCAGTTTTTTCATGCATGAAAACATAAACATAAACAGTGGCGCGCTAACCCGGGAAATTTGAAACTGCGCTCTGAAATTCATACCGGAAAACTGATGGAACCGGAATATTGATTGCCGGATTATTGATAGTCAACCTGTATAGAGACACGAATGGAAAGTGAAAAAAGTAGGCAAAGAGATTAAAAGAAATATAAGATAACAAAATGGAAGGGAAAAGAGTGGATAAAGGTAAAGCAGAATGGTGAATGAACAAGATTATGATTGTAGAAGGAAGAATAGGAGGAGGCTAAGAGGCAAAAGCAAGAAAATAACATTGCAAAGGGGAAAAAAATGTAAAGTAAGGAAATTGGCAAGATAACAGGGCAGGAAAGCTTATTAGGGAAGGGAAAGAAAAGAACCAAGGTAGAAAGTGTAAGGCCACGAGAGAGAGAGAGAGAGAGAGAGAGAGAGAGAGAGAGAGAGAGAGAGAGAGAGAGAGAGAGAGAGAGAGAGAGAGAGAGAGAGAGAGAGAGAGAGAGAGAGAGAGAGAGAGAGAGAGAGAGAGAGATAAGCACATTAAAGTTATCTGGCTTTGTGAATGGAAAGAAGGAAGAAAGGGAAGGATGAAGGATGGAAGATAAGGAAGGAGGGAAGGAACTAAACAGAATAATAACAAAACAAGGAAGTGAACATTAAGAACTGCGTCATAGTAGGTCGTTAAGGAAGGAGGAGGAGGAGAAAGAAGCAGTGAGGGAAGGGAGGCAGACAGACAGACAGACGGACAGGTGGATGGTCAGGCGTGGGTGAAGTTAGCGGTTGGAAAAAAAAGAAAAAACAGACGAGGATACTTGAGTAGCTAGCAGACAAAGGCGAGCGTGGAGGAGAGAGAGAGAGAGAGAGAGAGAGAGAGAGAGAGAGAGAGAGAGAGAGAGAGAGAGAGAGAGAGAGAGAGAGAGAGAGAGAGAGAGAGGAGAGAGAGAGTCAACGCCGCCCCTCACCTGCCCTTGCCCTTACAGACTGTGGGCGTGATGCGAGGTCTTCGTCAGCCCTTGTGGTGTGTGGACGGCTTCGTGGCACGCCCTCACCAGGGGACGCGCCTCGTGGTGGCCTCGGGGTCAACGCTCTACCTGCTCGATGTTCTCAAATAACGTGACCTGCTGACCCTGTGACCTGCTGACCCTGTGACCTGCTGACCCTGTGACTCGCTGACCTTCTGACATGGTGAGCTTTTTTTGTTGACCCAAAGACACTGCACCGTTACCAATCGTGACCTGTAGTTTTTCTTTATTCTTTTTTTTCTTTCTTTCTTTCTTTGTCTTTTTCTTTCTTTTTTAATATTGTTTGATTATTGAATTATTTTTCTTTCTTTCTTGCTATCTTTCTTTCTTAATTGATTTATTTACATGATGGCATGTTCATTCTATTTATTTATCTATTTTTACTGAGTTTGGGGTTGATTTTTGTTACTTATTTGGCGACATTTTGATGTTTATATAGTAATTAATTAATTAATTAATTTATTTATTTGTTTATTTTATTATCTGATGGTCTGTTCACGTGTTTTCTTATTTTCTATTACTAAGTTTCGTATTAATTAAAAGAAAAATTTTTTGGGACCTTTTGACGCCACTTACGACCCTTACCTGGCGATCCATTCAGGTGAAATTAATCAGCTGTTATTACCTGGGGGAGGGCAGCATCATTACGTTTATTGGTTACCTGTTAATACCTGTGGCCCTTATTATGCTCCTCTTGACCTGAAAATTGGTAGTGATATACCTGGTGACTCACAAACGCATTCAATTATCTGTGGACATGTGCTGATTTGTTTTTATTTTTCATAAGATCTTAGACTATTTCAGCTTTTTTTTACCTGACGTTACGATTTGATGAGCCGTATCTGTCTTTATTTATTTATTTATTTATTTATTACTGACAGGTGAGCATCCGTGAAGGTGGCACTAATTTTGTACTGAATGAATGTTTTTTGGTAATTGTTAAGGTGTGTGTTGTGGAGGTCTTCTGAGGCCTATATTTAATTTTTTACTTCATTGTTTTTCTATAATCTACTCAGAGGGATCTGTTAACGATTTTTTCTTTTATCTATCTCTATGTCTCTGTCCAACATTCAACTTTTTATCTACTAATCTGTCTTTTGCAATAAATAATAAAATAAAAATGGAGAACTTATTTTTATAGGGTTCGTATTTCAAACTGATTATGCGGTAATTCAGTATCTCTTATTGAATACTGTTACTACGTTTGGCTGTCTTACAACCTCGGAAAATCCTAGACTTAGAAAACTAGCAAATAGAAACTTTGATTTTGAAAGTGTTAAATGTCCATTCAGCGTAAGACTGCTTTCTGTCATCCTTAATTTGCATTCACATTCACGAAGCAAACATCACCGCCGTACACTCAAACGCTTCTATGGTGACTTTCCTGGTAACCTCAATTTCATTCACCTTAAGTTTTGAACATTAAAAGGGCCAAGGGAAAACAAAAATACGTAGAAAAAAAGCCGCTTGTCGCCAGACCCTGTAAATAGATCAGTAAGAGAAAAGAAACAAGGGATGCAGGTCCAGTTAACATTGGAGGTGTCTTGACACTCCTCTTTTGAAAGAGTTTAAGTCATAGGCAGGTGGAAAAACAGACAAAGGAAGAAAGTTCCAGAGTTTACCAGTGTAAGGGATGAAAGAGTGAAGACATTGGTTAACTCTTGCATTAGAACGATGGACAGAATAAGGATGAGAAAAAGTAGAAAGTCTTGTGCTGCGAGGCCGCAGGTGGGGTGGAGGCATGCAGTTAGCAAGTTCAGAAGAGCAGTCAGCATGAAAATAGCGGTAGAAAATAAATAAAGATGCAACATTGCGTCGGTGACTTAAAGAATCAAGACAGTCAGTTAGAGGAGGAGAGTTGATGAGACGAAAAGCTTTAGACTTCACCCTGCTTAATAGAGCTGTGTGAGAACCATACTCCATACATGGACGGATAAGGCCCCTGTACAGAGCAAGCAGTTGGGAGGGAGAGAAAAATGGACACAGACGCCATAAGACACCTAATTTCTTGAAAGCTGATTTAGCAAGAGTAGAGATATGAAATTGCCAGTTTAGATTTTTTAGTAAAGGATAGACCGAGTGTGTTTGATGTAGAGGAGAGGGGCAGTTGAGTGTCATTGAAGAAGAAGGGATAGTTATCTGGAAGGTTATGTCGAGTAGATAGTTGTAGAAATTGAGTTTTTGAGGCATTGAACAGAACCAGGTTTGCTCTGCCCCAATCAAAAACTAGTGAAAGATGAGAAGTTAGGCGTCCTATAGCATCTCGCCTTGAATAATTTAATTCTTGTTGGGTTGGGCGTCTGTTGTACGACGCTGAAAAATGCAAGGTGGTGTCATCAGCATAGGAGTGGATAGGGCGTTGAGTCAGATTTAGGAGATCATTGATGAATAATAGAAAGAGAGTGGGTGATAGGACAAAACCCTGAGGAACACCACTGTTGATAGATTTAGGAGAAGAACAGTGACCGTCCACTATAGCAGCAATAGAACGGTCAGAAAAGAACCTGGAGATGAAAGTACAGAGAGAAGGATAGAATCCGTAGGAGGGTAGTTTAGAAATTAAAGATTTATGCCAGACTATATCGAAGGCTTTCGATATGTCAAGGCCGATAGCAAGGGTTTCACCAAAGTCCCTAAAAGAGGATAACCAAGATTCAGTTAGAAAAACAAGATCACCAGTAGACCGGCCTTTCCGGAAACCATACTGGCAATCAGAGAGAAGGTTGTGAACTGATAGATGCCTCATTATCTTCTTGTTAAGGACAGACTCAAAGGCTTTAGAAAGGCAGGAAATCAAAGCTATAGGGCGGTAGTTTGAAGGATTGGAGCGGTCACCTTTTTTTAGGGACAGGTTGAATGTGAGCAAACTTCCAGCAAGAAGAATAGGTAGAAGTAGAGAGAGACAGGCGAAAGAGTTTGACCAGGCAGAGAGCGAGCTCGGAGGCACAGTTTTTGAGAACAACAGGAGGGACTCCATCCGGACCGTAAGCCTTCCGAGAATCAAGGCCAGAGAGGGCATGGAAAACGTCATAATGAAGAATTTTAATTTTAGGGATGAAGTAGTCAGAGGGTGGAGGAGTAGGAGGAATAAGCCCAGTATCATCCAAAGTAGAGTTGGTAGCAAAGCTTTGAGCGAAGAGTTCAGCTTTAGAGAAAGAAGAGACAGCTGTGGAGCCATCTGGTTGAAGTAAAGGAGGGAAAGATGAAGAAGTATATTTGTTGGAGATATTATTGGTTAAATGCCAGAAATCACGAGAAGAGTTAGAATTGGAAAGACTTTGACATTTTCTATTGATGATAGAGTTTTTAGTAAGTTGGAGAATAGATTTAACATGCTTACGGGCAGAAATATATAGGGCATGAGTTTCAGTAGATGGATGGCTACGGTACCGTTTGTGAGCCGCCTCTCTATCATTGACAGCACGAGAACAAGCAGAGTTAAACCAGGGCTTTTTAGCTTTAGTATTAGAGAAAATATGAGGAATGTATAACTCCATGCAAGAGGTAATCACCTCTGTTATGCGCTCGGCACAAAGAGAAGGATCTCTGACATGGAAGCAATAATCATCCCAAAGAAAATCAGAATAGTATTGCCTTAGGTCCTCCCACTTAGCAGAGTTGAAATGCCAGAAGCACTTTCGCTTAGGCTGGTCCTGAGGCTGCACTGGAGTGATATAACAGGTAACGGAAATACGATTGTGATTGGAGGAGCCCAACGGAGAGGAAAGTTTAACAGAGTAAGCTGAAGGGTTGGAAGTTAGGAAAAGATCAAAAATGTTGGGCGTGTCTCCATAGCGGCCAGGGGTACGGATAGGGAACTGCACCAGCTGCTCTAGGTCATGAAGGATAGCAAAGTTGAAGGCTTGTTCACCAGGTTGGTCAGTGAAAGAAGATGAAAGCCAAAGCTGGTGGTGAACATTGAAATCCCCTAAAATGGAGATCTCAGCATAAGGAAAGTGAGATAGGATGTACTCCACTTTGGAAGTAAAATAGTCAAAGAATTTTACATAGTCAGAGGAATTAAGTGAGAGATATACAGCACAGATGTATTTAGTTAGAAAGTGGCATTGAAGTCTTAGTGAGATGGTAGAAAATTCTGAAGATTCAAGATTGTGGGCACGAGAGCAAGTAATGTCGATACGCACATATATGCAACAGCCAGCTTTGGATTGAAAATGAGGATAGAGAAAGTAGGAGGGAACAGAGTAGGGGCTGCTGTCAGTAGTCACAGACAACTGTGTTTCAGTTAGGAAGAGATGAGGTTTAGTGGAGGAGAGATGGTGTTCCACAGATTGGAAATTTTGGTACATCACCTTACATTGTGTTCAAAGACTCAAGTTCATTTCATCATTCCACCTTATCCGTGGCTCCTGTTGCGTCTAAGCTGGTAAATAAGTGGTCCTTAATGTAAGTGTAGATAGTATACATCTGCACTTTAAAATGAAGTGAGGAGAAGCAAAATACAGGAATGGTTTGGTCTTTGTTTATTTTGTCCATAGCTTACTAGGGCTCACAAGACAGACCCCAGGACACACTAGGCATTCAAAGGACACACTAGACATCCCGGGGACACACTAGAAAGCCCAGGGACACTCTAGACATCCCGAGGACACACTAGACAGCCCAGGGACACACTAGACAGCCCAGGAAAACACTAGGCATTCAAATGACACACTAGACATCCCAGGGAGACACTAGACATCCCAGAGACACACTAGACATTCCAGGGACACACTAGACCGCCCAGGGACACATTGGGCATCCCAGGAATACACTAGACATCCCAGGGATACACTAAACATCCCAGGGACACACTAGACATCTCAGGAATACACTAGACATCCCAGGGACACACTAAACATCCCAGGGACACACTAGACATCCCAGGGACACACTAAACATCCCAGGGACACACTAGACATCCCAGGGACACACTAGACATCCCAGGGACACACTAGACATTCCAGGGACACACTAGACATCCCAGGGACACACTAGACATACCAGGGACACACTAGATATCCCAGGGACACATTAGACATCCCAGGGACACACTAGACATCCCAGGGACACACTAGACATTCCAGGGACACACTAGACATCCCAGGTACATACTAGACATCCCAGGGACACACTAGACATCCCAGGGACACACTAGACATCCCAGGGACACACTAGACATCCCAGGGACACACTAGACATCCCAGGGACACAATAGGGACCTCAGGACAAGTGTGACAACTGTACATGATTTGTTCTCTCGTAAATAGCTAAGGCGGCTCCAGGTAGTGTGTCAGCCTTGAGGAAAAATAATGTCATTTTTAAGGTAAAATCTCACGTGTGTTTCGGCTGACGGACTGTCTGGAGGCTCCGTCTGAGAGTATTCGTATTATTAGTTTTTTTTTTATTTCAATGTCTCTTCATTTTTTTTTAAACTTGAATGAAACATGTGAACATTGAATTGTGCAGTGATGAACATGGTAGGGCAGCTCTCTTACTCTCTCTCTTTCTCTCTCACTCTCACTCACGCTCTCTCTCTCTCTCTCTCTCTCTCTCTCTCTCTCTCTCTCTCTCTCTCTCTCTCTCTCTCTCTCTCTCTCTCTCTCTCTCTCTCTCTCTCTCTCTCTCTCTTTCTCTTTCTCTCTCTCTCTTTCTCTCTCACCTGGCCTCCGTAATGAGTGCACCGCAGGGGTCAGGTCGCGTCAAGTGTGTCCTGCACTCGGCGCGTACAGGGCGAGGAGACAAACACAAACACAAACACGAACATACACTCAACCTCTCACCCACTCGGCTGCCCACGGAGGTGCAAAAAACACTTACAGTAATGATAATAATAATAATGCTCACATCTTACTGGCGGGTTGCTGCTGGCACTCACGGCTACGTTCGTCAGTTTCGGCTTCGGCTCCATCCGTCCACAACGCAAAACGAATCTGGCGTCATTAATTTTGTATTTAATCGGTTCGGGTTATTTGAAATCGGAAGTGATATCTACATTTGTGCGGATCCTTCCATGTATTGTTCGTTTTCATTTATTTATTCTAGGTAATTTTAATTATTTGTTTATCATTCCTGTTAGAAAGTAAAGAATCTTGTTTTGGTTGCGTCTGGAGGAAGTGACGTGACAGCTTTCCCGCGTCCCTATAGCAACATGAATAAAAAGTATATTATGGAGTATTATGGCGGCAACACAAGAACACCACGGACCTGGCGAGCCTCCCAGGGCCCCCTCGCTACCCACTAACATGGAAACAACTGAGTGTGGCGCTAGAATGCACGGTCACAAGAATAACAGGTCTTTAAAAATCATTATGACAAGTTCTCTACAGGACTTAAACGCTAAATTATTTATGCCGACATCAAAATCTTATCTGCTCCTCTTGATCCTTCTCGACCTGAATTTCTATCATTCTCGCCTTAGTATTGCAAAGGATCGATGTTATGGTATGATTCATCTGAAGTATCGTAACGTAGATTGTGGTACGATAATGCAGGATGATAATCACGTGTGAAAAATACATGAAATATATATATAATTTTTTCATATTCAAACATTTGTTAATTTGTAAATGATGATCCACTCTGTTTAAGTTCTTCTTTTTCTCTCTCACTGCCATTTTACGGTTTTTCATTTGAATTGGAATTATGAGGGTGTCGTTTTTTCTTTCTCTCTTTAATTATGAGACTGTCGATTTTTTTCTCCCATCTCTGATCCACGTTTGTTGTCGTATGATATTTGAATAGACTATTATAGCTGGTGGATTTGTATCACAAATATCACAATTATGATCTTTTTTTTTGTCGAACTTAGAACATTACTGAAAGAAAGATGATAGCGTGTCTTCATTTGGTTTTGTTTCAAAGTTTTTTATCACTGTCTTTATGTTCTTTTTTTTCTATCTTTTGTCAACTTCCCTCATTTCTGGTTTGCGGAGGAAAGTTAAGAGCGTCACTTCCTTGGGTGAAGTTTAGTGGCGCGGTGAGTTTGTTTGGTTCTTATCTTTGTTTTGAGGGAAGCTGGGCGATTGCACACGCAGGGCATGGAAGTGTGTATCTTTTTCCATCTTCGTCCCTGTCCATCATCACTCAATATGGAACGACAACTAATATTGGATCTCTCTCTCTCTCTCTCTCTCTCTCTCTCTCTCTCTCTCTCTCTCTCTCTCTCTCTCTCTCTCTCTCTCTCTCTCTCTCTCTCTTTCTTTCTTTCCCTTTCTCTCTTTCTCTCGCTTCTACACGTTTTCGATCTTAATCTTGATCACATCATCAGCTTGGGCCAGCAGCTGCTTCTTCTCGGCACAGGTCAGGTCGTCCTCCAGGTAGTCATCCAGGTCCTCCTCCAGCTCCAGCTCGGGCGGCTGAGGGAGACAGATGTTGTTTATCCTCCGTCGTGACAAAGACATCACAACTAGACACTCAAAGGACGACAAAAATGAGGACAACACACACGCTGACGAATAAGTAGACATGCCCACGAAATTTAGTGACAGACATGATAGACATACATACATACAGACAAACGAGGACAACAAGCCCATAAATAAACGATGATGAATAAAAAATAAACACACAAAACGACGGAAAAGAACAGTAAGAACAGACTCACAGACGATGACGAGAACAGAGTCAGACCCACACACAACGACACAAGCGACCCTATACAATGAAAACATCTACTCTGACACACGAAACCTAACGACAAATATAGAAAAAAAAGACTCACACATGATGACAATAACAAACTACGAGACTGAAGTTAAGGTGGAGCAAAACGAAGTGATAGCAGAATGGCAGTCAGCGTGATGATAACAGAGTTCGGAAAGACGTGAATTGAAGCCGAGTTTTCCAATATTGTCCAATGTTTAAAGTGACTCAGTACTCGTTCCCTGTTCACTATAACTCTCTTTGTGGTTGAAATATACTACCATAATAGACAACAAAGCGATGACACAGTATCACTTATGTAGTTTGCCGATGCTTTCAGGAATTGATGTAAAAAAATAGATAGATAAAAAAAATATGGTTGATATACAAGTTAACATGATAATCGACTTCAGTCACACACACACACACACACACACACACACACACACACACACACACACACACACACACACACACACACACACACACACACACACACACACACACACACACCATTAACAAATCAAATTATTAACGAATGTAATGATTTTTAAAACTGTTCTGTCGTTTTCTCTTGAGTTTGCCGCGAAAATGTGCTGAAGAAGTACGTAGATTTACCTCGTCATGCTGAGTGACTGCTCATGAGTGTGTCGTGTAATCAGCATCATATTGGACTGCTTTTGAACAAATCATCATAACTATAAATCATCACACTAGGAAAAAAAAAAAGTGGACTGGTGTATTGCAGTAGTAGTGGATAGTTTTGTGTTTATACAAAAATAACAAAAAACTTGAAAATCGCTGCCTCGGTTATTGAAAAATACATTCTTGCATCACAACCACTGCCAACAACAACAATAACGCCAATAACAATAATGAACAAATGCTACCAACAACATCAACAACTACAACAACAACAACAACAACAACAACAACAACAACAACAACAACAACAACAACAACAACAACAACAACAGCAACAGCAACAACAACAACAACAACAACAACAACAACAACAACAACAAAACTACCACTATTATACCAATACTATCACCACCACCACCACCACCACCACCACCACCACCACCAACAACAACAACAACAACAACAACAACAACAACAACAATAACAACAAAAACAACAACATCCTCAGCCACCTACCAACTACAACAAAGACGCAATAAACATCAAAAACAAACACACAATTCACAAGAAAAACAACTGAACGACAACAACTTCAGAACAAAAGACAAACAAATAAAAACAGGTATTGCTATCTATAAAAATGTATATGGAAGTTGATACAGATGTAGATAGAGTAAATGAAGAACAAAAGTGACGATGTGAGAGAATAGTAGAGAACAAATGGATTATGTTGGGTAGAGAATAAAAGTTACGAGAGAACAGTAGATAAGTTATAGATCACCTTACCTTTGTTTTCACCACCTTGATGTCCTCGGGCGGCGCTGTGAGGGTGAAGCACAGCCACAGGATCACCAGGGCAGAGGTGAAGATGGTGACGGCGATGAACCAGCGTGGTAGACCCGACTTTCGTGAGATACACTCCAGCAGGTCCAGTTGTTGCTGTCCTTGCTGTGTTTGTTGCGGTTGTTGTTGCTGCTGCTGCTGATGTTGCTGTTGTTGTTCTTGCTGATGATGCATGTGGTGATGGTGTTGCTGATGTTGGTCCTGAGGTTGTTTCTCATGCAGTGGATGCTGTGGTGTGTCCTGCTGTTGTTGTTGCTGGCCCTGCTGTGTGACGTGGCGGTGGCGGCAGTCGTGGTGGCCAGCGTGGGGGTCTGGGAGCAGCACCCCAGCCCTGCAGACACACCCATGTTAGTAATGGTGATACCTATGCCTTTCGTTTACCCATCCTGAGTCCTTCCCTTCCTCTCTCCATCCCTTATGTCACACCCTTTAATGTCCTTCCTCTGTTAGCTCTTCTAGTGCATCTCAATTTCTCCCTCTCCCCATGCAGGGTTTTCTTGAGCTTGTCTTTCCTTCTCTCCATCCCTCACCACTCGTCTCTCCTTTCTCAACTCTTACCCATTCCTACCCTAGCTTCTCCCTTCCTCCTCCTTTATTCATGTTCTCTCGGCTCCTGATCCTTGGCTCCCACCAACCCACCAAGCATGGGACTCACCCAGCTCCTATGGTGTAGTGACCAAGCAGCTGAGAGTAGTACACTCGAGGTCCCGCCACCTGCTGCCGCTCGCCTGACGCCTCACGTTCCCGCTGCTCGTCACCGCGGCCTGCGAACACAAGCATCAGACATAGTTGTGTTGTTTCGCCTCAATGCAACGAGTGTCAGGTTTGGATAGTGGCGTAACTCTCACCTGGTGCTGAGTGGTGGCTCTCCCTTTGGTGGTGGGCCTGTTGGTGGTGGTGAACCTCCTGCTGTTTGTGACCTTCCTGCCGGGCCTCCTGCTGGTGATGCGTCGGCTGGTAGTGATGACTCAACGGGCGGCTCTCCTGCTGGAAACGTGTTTGAGAAGTCCCAGAGGTCCAGGCCGAGGTGACCCGCACCAGGCGGCCAACGTGCCCCGCCAGAGACACCATCACGTGCTGGAAGAAAGCCAGCGGAGACCTGGGTTTGGGGCGCGGGGTACCTGCTGCTGTAGCGGCCTGAAGGTGGCAACCCACAACACAGGCCTCGCGTTCTGCTGATACTTTGTAGGCTGTCCCGCAGGCTGCGAAGAGGAGCTTTTTTTTAGTTGTTTATTAATTATTTACTGTATATATGTATGCATGCATGCATGTATTCATGTCTGGTTCGTCTTCATTCATCTTATCCATTACTCCTTCCTTCTGGTTTATTAATGACCTGTTAAGATCTTAATGCCAAATGACCTTTCATGCCTGGCGTTGGTGTTTCATTAATTTTTCATTAATTCATTCATTCATTCATTGATGCATTGATTACTTCATTTATTCATTATCAATTACTCCAGATTTCACTGTTATTATGCATCAGCCTCCCTTCCTTTCATCAAGGCTGGGAGACTGTAGGATCAGCCTCTGTACCGTCATACTCCTAGGCTGATATCAGGCCTCAAATACAAGGCTTTCAGGTGTCACCCTTACAGAGGGCGGAAAAAAGTTAGGTACCTACCATGTCTACAGGAGTCTTTGGCCTGCTGTAGCCTCTCCCTCTCTCCCACCTCCTCGGACACCTGCTGCCCTATTCCAGCGTTCACGTGAATCGCGTCTTGTTGCAAGGTTTCGGACCCAAGGATGATAATGGCGCTGTGGTGGGCAGAGTCACTGCGTATGGGGATCGCGGACTGGCTGGTGGTGGAGGCGGTGGAAGTGGTGGAGGTAGTGGTGGTGGTGGAGGGTGGATGTGTGGCAGGAACTTGTGTGGTGGTGGGGTGGTGGTGGGTGGGGCTAGCCTCTTCTGGGTGGGTAGTGGTGGGCTGGTGGTGGGCGGGGTGGTCCTGTACGGGGTGGTCAGCAGGTTGAGTGGTGGTATGGCGGGGCTTGTGATCTCCGTTTAGCCCCATTCCACTCTGTCCCACGACCTGCTGCTCCTCCACCTCCACCACTAGGTCATGGGGGGAGCTGCGAGGGGGAGGAGGCGGGGGTCGTGGGGGCATGACGACTGGTCCGAGGTGGATCACTCTTGTCCTCTGGGGCGTGGTGATGAGTGCCAGCGTGAACATGTCGCACCCACGCCCACACGTCGCTGAGAGTGCCGCCTGTCAGGGTGCGAATAGGCTGTGTTATTCAACGTTTTGTCTGTATGTATGTTTATTTGTCTGTCTTTCTGTCTGTCTGTCTGTATGAATGTGTATTTCTGTCTGGGTATTTCTCTCTCTCTCTCTCTCTCTCTCTCTCTCTCTCTCTCTCTCTCTCTCTCTCTCTCTCTCTCTCTCTCTCTCTCTCTCTCTCTCTCTCTCTCTCTCTCTCTCTCTCTCTCTCTCTAAGTACCGCGAGTGTTGCGATTACTACCACACCACAAACCCATCAGCGCGACGAGGTGTGTGAGGTTGTAGCAGCGCATAAAGTGAATGGGATGTCAGGCGCGTTATTGATTGAAGAAAAAAAAAAAGAGTAAAAGATTCAGGGCAAAATATTATGGTACTTCCTCTTCATCACGACCGGGGAAGACCTCATTTGGAATACGTGATGTAGTTCCGTATACGTAACCTGACCTATGAAATTCAATGGAAGAAGAGCAAGAAAGCATTTGACATTTATCGAGAAAGTTCATTCCTTTCTTACACAAGTAGGCTACGTCCGTCCCCTTCCTTCCTCTACCCCCCCATACACACTTAAAAAGAAAGAAAAAATAACTTGGTATATAAGACTGGTATTAAAAAACAGTTACCCTTCCAGAGAAACTAACTTCGGGGAGAACTATTGCACAACCTTTGAATTATTAAGAGGAATTCCGAAATGTCAAGGCAGTGGAAGTATTTTCGTTTGATATTCTCTACGTTGGTCTGGACAGTTAGACGATACTGGTGAAAACTGCTGTCTGTTGGAGGCTACCTAACCTTTTCTTTTTAACCGAATAAGACATAGGAGTTAGCCATAAACTCTCCAATACAGTCTTCAAGGATGATGGCAAACTTAATGGAAAATGTTCTTGGTAAACACTATTGTTCTAAGTTCGTAAGCATGTATCAATTAAGATGTTGTTGTATCATTCTATAGAGTGAGTTCATTATAGGATGGTTATCTATCTGTTATCTATCTGTATGTGAATTAATGTTAAGATTTAGATTGTTATTATCATTGAATTATGTATACCTCTCTCTATTTGTCTCTCATCGTCTCTCTCTCTCTCTCTCTCTCTCTCTCTCTCTCTCTCTCTCTCTCTCTCTCTCTCTCTCTCTCTCTCTCTCTCTCTCTCTCTCTCTCTCTCTCTCTCTCTCTCTCTCTCTCTCTCTCTCTCTCTCTCTCTCTCTCTCTCTCTCTCTCTTAATTACTGAAGTTCACCTCCCACTGGATCATTTCACGTCATCTCAAAGTACACATTCGGCTCCAAACTTGCGCCAACAACTGTATCAACGCGTGTAACCTTTCAAAGTTTCCTTACATAACAGTGTAATCTCTCTCTCTCTCTCTCTCTCTCTCTCTCTCTCTCTCTCTCTCTCTCTCTCTCTCTCTCTCTCTCTCTCTCTCTCTCTCTCTCTCTCTCTCTCTCTCCTTACCTGCAGAAGATCAGTGTTTGTGAAGTGACTCTCACACTCCGCTTTACATGATTGCCACGTGGGCATGGCAGTGGTCAGCCTGGCCACGCCCACCGTCCACGCCCATAGCCACGCCCACACCCTCGCCGCCGCCCACATCCTCCCTCACCCACTCCTGCAAAAGAAAGCGTTGTGATGTTATTATTTTTCTTTAGTTGTTGTCCTTGCTCTTACAACAACAATAACTAGTACTACTATTACTACTACTACTACTACTACTACTACTACTACTACTACTACTACTACTACTACTAATAATAATAATAATAATAATAATAATAATAATAATAATAATAATAATAATGATAATTATAATAATAATAATAATAATAATAATAATAATAATAATACCTTCAATACAACTACAACTATCTACCACCACCACCACCACCACCACCACCACCACCACCACCACCACCACCACCACCACCACCACTACCACCACCACCATCACCAACTCCTTTTCATTCTCGTTTATATGCATTTATTCGTCTTATTTAAACTTCATTCATATTCCAAGTATAATGATCATTGTTATTAGCATCAAGCCATGACGCCCTCCCCGCCCACTGCTACCCGCATGGTGCAGGGAGGCGGCCAGGTGTGGGTGGTGAGGGTGGAGGGGGAAGGTTAATTAAGGTGTCTATTAACTCTTCTCGAGCAAAGTATTATATTCCTCAAAATAATGAAATCAATACGTAATTTCATTCCCACCTACACACATCCAATAATTTTGTTAGTTTACTCGCTACGTCCGGAATTGTATAGAAGTTGTGTGTGTGTGTGTGTGTGTGTGTGTGTGTGTGTTAGAGAGAGAGAGAGAGAGAGAGAGAGAGAGAGAGAGAGAGAGAGAGAGAGAGAGAGAGAGAGAGAGAGAGAGAGAGAGAGAGAGAGAGAGAGAGAGAGAGAGACAGACAATGGTATCATATCTTTTCCTACATTTTTGGGAGTAAGATACAAGTACTTAAAAAAGGTATAGAAGCTAACAAGCCTCATTACACTTTGTTTTATCCTTCTTCACACACACACACACAGACACACACACACACACACACACACACACACACACACACACACACACACACACACATGAACAAAAAATAACACTTGAAAAAATACAGAACAACACTTTGCAGTCAATCTATTTCCGCCTAAGCTCACACTAACATTTGAAGCAAGATTTCTCGTGCTCCTCAACGACATACATACATACATGGTCTTACTGAATCAATGTTTATGTATTATCTACGCGGAGTACTGAGTAACACCTGCTATCACCTTTGTCCTGTATGTAATATTCTCAGCGTCAAAGTGAAAGGAAGTGATGACACGTACTGGTTTTGCGTTGGCGTGGACTGATGTAATGATAAATAATTGATAAATGTCGTTGCAGATAATAACAATGATCTATTTTTTTCTATTTTTTGGTTCTCTAATGTGTCTTTTTTCTTCTTCTTTAAACTTTATGGGATTCGATAGTACGTGAGGTATAAGTAGGATTGAAACCCCTTAAGTGCAGGTGTTGGGGTGGAAGGATTATGTTATTCCATCATTTTTTTATGTTTAAGACTGCAACAAGATCACTCGAGTTAAAAATAGAATATGAGCCTATTCATTCATCTATATTTTGTTTGTGAATTATCTTTTTTTTTCCCATTTTCTTCATCTTTCTCTTTCCGCTTCTGCTCCACCTTCTTCTCCTCCCCCTCCTCCTCCTCCTCCTCCTCCTCCTCCTTCTTTGCCTTTTTACTTTTTATGTTCTTTTTCCTCCTTCTACTCCTTTTCATCGTTATCATCGTTATCGCCATCACTACCACCACACCATCACCACAGTCACTACCACCTCCATCACCACCACTACCATCACCATTATCATAATCACCATCGACACCCACCATCGTACGATCACCACATCACCACTACCATTACCACATAATCACCACCACCATTACCGCACAATCACCACCATCACTAACCTTTATCACCACTACTATTAGTCATCACCTCTCCAAACACATTCACCTGCCATCACTACTATCAACACCACTACCATCTCTATCATTACCCTCTCCACTACCACCACCACATCATCACAATCACCACCCCTTCATCACCACCAGTCACCACCTGGCACCACCACTAGTCGAAGCTGTCACACCGAGTCTTCAACCCTTCCTCATAAACAAAGTCGAGGGTGTACGAGTAACCTAAGCCGGGTTTTGATGTGTTGGAAATCATCACTCCGGGAGGCGCTGCAGGGGGAGCGCCGCGCCTGCCTTACCTCTCAGTAGTCCCTCGTGACCCAGACAACCCACGGCACGCACACGATCCACATAAACAAGGGCGAGGAGCCGCGGAAACACCAAGGATCACTAGGCTACTCTACCGCCCCTTCGAGTTCTTCGTCGGGTTGATATTGATCCACGCGCGGCACCAGAGCCACCTCGCGTCCAATGGCACAACCACTCTTCACTACTACCACCACCACCGTTGCTCCCCCATTCCCCTTCCACTTCCTCCTCCTCCTCCTCCTCCTTGTCTCCTTACCTGCCTCTAGTAGTATTCAATGATTTAGTTCCTTCTCTTTCCTTCTTTTTATGTCAAACTTCAATAAGATATGAGTGTCCTGTCTTTCATTTCGTGTCTTGTTCCTCAGTCAAGGTGTTCCGTTTTTTGCCTTGTTACTGGCTTAGTGCTCCTCCTTCCTCCTTACTATCTTCTCTTCCTCTCCCATCCTCCTCCTCTCCCTTCCCCTCTCCCTTCCCCTCTTCCCCTCCCCTCAGACTTCATAAGATCTTTTTTCCAGGTCGCGGTGTCCTAAGATTCTATTCTTATAATTTTATCTGTGGTCTTTCTTCATCTATTTTTTATTTACACTTTTAAAAACCATGCGTTGTCATTTATTTTCACGTCTTTTGTCTTGTTTTGTGTCCAGTTTTATGCTTCGTTCACTCTTTTTCGTGATCTTTTAACGCGTTTCAAGTATTTACTCTTTCATCTTTTGCTCTTTTGTTGTCCCTTTCAGTGTTTCCATCCCACGCGTCCGTTTTCGTAATTTCCGAGTCAGCTAACCGGCCATTTCCTTTAATTTGTCGTGATTATCTAATTATTACTCGCATCCCCATGGACTGATAATG
>JAPQNM010000043.1:22376021-22403521 GCA_029783475.1 Metacarcinus magister | reverse complement strand
CTTTTCTAAGGAACTCCCAGATAGAGAAAGTTCATCTCCATTCTTTTCTCTCTTTTCATTTATCTTCCTCTTTCTTAACCGCTGCCATAGCATATGTGGGAATAGGCAAGTTGTATAATAGAATGATATGAAATTGAACCACGAAGGAGCATATTTTGACAATCATTGTGAAGGGGAAGATGTTACTGCTGAGAAGGACTGTCTTTTTTATGCTATTGGAGAACAAAAAACGTTATGAAAAAGGCCCATTTGCGATTGCCGGTTCCCTATAGAAGAAAGAGTAATAAAAAAAGAAAGGTCAAATTAGGGTTGCAGGTTAATACTCCTCTCTTAAATGAGTTTAAGTCGTAGGAAGGTAGAAATACAGATTCAAGTAGAGAGTTCCAGAGTTTACCAGTAGAAGAGAAGAAGATTTTCTGCCTTGCCAAGTGTGTTATCCAATTAGTTGTTAGGTAGTAGTGGATGTGAGAAGTGGTCACACCTGCGCATTGAGAGGCTAAGGTCGGGTCAAGTCTGCCACAGCTTTGCTACTAGATCCAAAAGAAGGTTGTTGATGGCCTCCTGTAGGGGACTCAGCGTTGTTAGGTTAGGTTAGACTTGGTTAGGTTTCACTAGGCTAGGTTACGTTAGAATAGGTCTCCCTCAATGAAGAAGGAGACCGTAGCGTAATGGAGCCTTTTGTATGTTTTGTCCTGGCGTTCCACCTTCTGCAAGTCCACCATTATGACACCCCCAATGCTCCCCAACATCTAGTAAACACACGCAAACACAGCACTACACCTCCACGCACGGCGCTTCAGGGCACGGCGCGATAATACTCGTGAAATATAAAGGAATTTGCTCAGTTATGTTGTGGCTATTTTTAGTTGGTGGGGAAAGTGGCGTTCAGGGGATATTTTTTTCTGTTTCTCTTTTGTTTTGTCGCCGCTTATGATCTCTGTGTTTTACGTGTTGAAATGAACAAAAAAAGTTATGCGCAGCGACAAGGATAATTATGGGGAGGCTACACAATGACGGTGTCGGACTGCATGTGTGTCGTGCATGACGTGAAAATGTTTAACTTGTTCCTTTTGGATTGTGTTTTGAAGATGTGCTGGTCATGCAGATGCTTAGGACACCAGGCTTAACTTTTTGCTTTCTTTTCAACAATACATAGGAAAAAAAAAGATTAATTAAGATGACAAGTAAAAATAAATAAAAATATAAATTAAACGACTCACTTGAATTGTATAAACGAGTAAAATTTCAAAACTTACATACCTTTCTCTTGGAATAAATAGATATATAAATTAATGTGATCTTACAGTAATATGATCGTAAATTACAAGAATCATACAGTGAAGCAAGAAAGAAAAAAAAAATGGAAATAACAGTTGTTGAAGGCAATTTTTTTTTATTATAATAACTCATGTCGCGCCATGGCAGGGAATTGACCTGAGCGTCGCCAAAGCGGTCACTGTGGACGGCAATGTTAGGATCAATACCGTGAGATTTTGGATACTTTGCTTGGGTCGGAGGTCATCGTGTCCAACAACAGCTCGATGACAGTGGCAGCGGAGAGGAGCTTGGCGGGTTAGGTGGGAGGGGAGAAAGGAAGTCAGGAAGGATTAGGAAGATCATCTTTTGAATTCTTTTGTTGTGAGAAAGTTACGTGCGAAGGGGAGGAACCTGCGTGCAGCTGCAAGGGTGTTAGAGGAGGTCAGACTGAGTTAGGGAGGGTTACAACGCGGTGCATAAAGAAAGGCTTAGCTGGGGAAGAAATACAAGAAGAGCGAACACGAGCAAGGCAACGAGGACGGTGATGTCGCGTATCTGAAATATCATTAAGATGGAATGTCCACTGATAGACATGCATCACCTTGGCATGACATGACTTATGTGACTCACGGTGGTTTGACACGCCGCTCCTCCACTACTCGTCCATGACCCACGAGCCTCGCGTGACAACACTTGGTAGCGTGGCAGTAGCGTCGCTCCCTCGATCGTGGGTCTTCAACCATGACAAGCCGCCGCCCCCTCACCCTGCTCTGGTGCCGCCCACTACGCCGCGCTCTGTCACCTCCAGTACCGTCTGCAGGTTCATTGCTCCTGTAATATGTGGCGGCAGAGTAGTGACAGGGTAGAGTTGTTCATAATTCAAACTGTAACTTTCAGGAATGTTTACGTAGTGGGTAGCAGTGTAGTGAATTCATTCCTCAGGTACTATACCATCGGTCTCTCGTAGGCTTGTTTAGTATACATTTTGTAAGTAATGTTAACACTTGAGGTTTAGGTACTCACTTTGCACGTGTTATGACGGGGTGACTGACACACTTTCCTGACCAAGATACAAATAAATATCTAGTAGATCTTTGCTGTGAGACGCGTGTGACGTCATCCATCATACAGTGTTACGTTAGTGTGATGGCTTATATTATTATGATACACTGATAAATACGTAGAACTTTCTCCCCATAACACTGAGATGATTTTGGTTCTTAAGTTGAAGTGTGACTGTTTTTTGAAAATTTGTCATGGGAAGTGAAAATAAAAGAGGAACATGATATTGACGGCTGGGGAACAGATTAGTCAGAACTGAGGTTGTTGTCCCCGTGATGGTATCCCACGCTGCCCTAGATCACAACCGCTGCTCACCAAGTCCTCAAAACTTCAAACTCTGTAAAGATGTTCCTTTCACGTAGGAGTTTTGTTGCTCGAGATTAGAAGTGTTAACACATTCAATATAACAAAATCCACGCCATTCATCGTTCATTATTAGGAATAAAAAATAATATTGAAAAAATAAAAAATAAATAAATAAATAAGTATATATATATATATATATATATATATATATATATATATATATATATATATATATATATATATATATATATATATATATATATATATATACACACACACGAGATTTAATACTGAAAAAGGAATTAATATGCGATCCTCAAAAAAAAATTTATGTTCGATTTTTTGCATATAAACATTTTACAATCTATAGTAATCACAAGAAATTTCAATATTCAATGCAAAAAAAGAAAAGATGTATCTCTTTCAGTGTTAAAAGTGCAGTTCATCACGCCTTGTAGATATTCATTCAACGTGTCCCTCATGTGAGCGAGTTCTTTGTTTACTGAAAAGCCAAATCCATGTTCTATCTTATCTTATTGTTTCATTTAGCAAAAAAAAATAACTATTCTTTAATTCTAGTAATTCCTCCAACCTCACTTAGTTCTTCAAACAACACTTCAAGATCACCTTCATTAGCTTGTGTTCTAATTGTATAAGTGCCAAGGTCTAAGTTTGAAAAGCAGCTTGTCTGAACCCAGAAAATTCCCTCCCTTTCTTCCTTGCCATCCAATCCTTGCCATCTACTCCCTTGGTGGCCTCGTCGTGTGTCGTGTGGCCTCGTCGCTGAGGAGGTTGACTTCAAGCATTAAGTGGATTGGATTCGTTTCGGCGAGTTTATGTTGCCTTCATCAGTGTGTGTGTGTTTCACTGTACAGTCTGCTGCTGCTGCTGGTCTCTCTCGAGACAGCCGGCCGTCTCCCTATGGAAAGAGCTTAGAGCTCATACTGACCAATCTTTGGGTTGGACCAAGACCACTCACACACAACACACCGGGACAACAAGGTCACAACTAATCGACTTACATCCCGTACCTACTCACTGCTAGGTGAACAGGGGCTACACGTGAAAGGAGACACACTCAAATAATCTCCGTCCGCCCAGGGGATCGAACACTGGCCCCCTCGGTTGTGAGCCGAGTGCGTTAACCACTACGCTAGCGGACCGTGTGTGTGTGTGTGTGTGTGTGTGTGTGTGTGTGTGTGTGTGTGTGTGTGTGTGTTTACTTGCTCTTTATGAGTTTGTACATTTTCTTAGTTTCGCATCCATCACCGTCGCTGTCACCACCACCACCACTACCACAAACAACAACAACAACAACAACACAACAACAACAACAACAACAATACAATACCGATGATAACAATTAGTATCTTAATAGTACGTATTTCCTTTCTCATCATAATTCTCACTCACCTCTGAAAGAAAGAAAAAATGGAGGAAATCCCACACTGTTTACCTTGATCAGTGGTGTTCAAGGACACAACAAGCAGGAACGCAATCAGTATTTATTCGGGGCATTCATCCACATCCAATGAAGGGTTTGTACAGTACGTCGATTACTTCAGTGTGACGTCACGCAAGGCACTAACGTCACGCTCGTCGTAAGAACAGTGACTCCCTGTATAGCGGGAACACTCTGCCTCGCACCTCGGCGTACACCTGCAGAAGGAAGAATTAAAGTTGAGCCTCCGTCACCCATCACATTCCCGCCCCGCCACCCGTACAAGAAGTGATGAGCCCTCTGGTGATGCTTGAGGGTATGAAAAAAAAGATGTGTCAAGTCTGAAAGTTCGCAGCAAAGGGCGAGCTAGTGGGGCCTTCGCCCGTCTACGTTCATACCTGCTGCGCCGTGTTGAGCTCCGTGTGCGCCAACTGGAAACCGTGGGTGTGGAGGCCCGTCAGTACCTCCTCAATGCGCCGAGCCTCCGTTACCCGCTCAGCCGCTGACGCGTTCCTCAGGCCGTCCAAGTGGATCTGTGACACGGAGAAGGTGTTAGTTCTGTCGTCAGAATACGCAAATGAGCGGCAATTTATGTATTTAGGGTTCTGAGATACTGCGTTTCGTGTTGAGAATCACTGGCCGTCGCTGAAAACATTATAAAGGCGGCCAGCACGGCAGCCTCGGCTCAGGGACTTGACGCGACCATGCAAACCCTTTCACATCACAGATGACTAATGTGTCAAACTTATATAACTATAAACAGTTTGTCTTAAATGCAGTAAGTCTCCTTAAACTCATATGACACCAGACCCTCCCACGACTTACCTCTAGAGCGATCTGCTTCACGTCATCTAGGACCTTCGACCTTGAGGGGGAAGAGAGCAGGCCTCTCAGAACATTCCATTCCCAGTTCTCGATGTCCAGCTTTAACACGTCGAGAGGACGATGCGTGTGATCCAACAGGTCCCGGATGGTGTCCAGTGTGCGAAAGTGAGCATTCCGTGCCTCCCACTGCAGGCCTGGCCCGTCCGCGGAGGTCATGTTGATCGTGTTCTGCAGAGCGGCGCAGCATAGGTACAGAATAGAAAGTGACACTGGATGGCAGAGGAGGCTATTAAAGCTAACTGGAGGAAGCGAGCGGCAGTAAAAGCACTTAAGATGAGAAAGGAACGGAAAGTTTACACACTCACGTCAGAAATGAAGTCTGCCAGCCCGAGGTCAAGGAAGTGGAATCCCCTCGCCAGCTGGGTGTTTGTCCACGACATGAGCGTCATATCGAAGGCCATTACGGAGCAGTTGAAGATAGTCATGGCTTGGTCCCATGAAAATTCCCCTCCCACCCCAACGGAGTAGATGAGGCACTGTCCCGGCAGCGGTCTGTGGGACACACCTGTCAGGAGACGCCAGGCAGCGGCACGTGGAACACCTACGTGATGCTGAGGGCATTCACCACGTGTCTATTCTGATAGTTGTGGCAGCTACATCGGTAATTAACTTAGACAATACAAGAAATGGCCCACAATATTAAGAAAAGTAATATATTATTAAGTGAACGTTTCCGATGTTAACCTTCAGGCTGCACGAAACATGGGCATCTCAGCGGTAGTGAGGGACTAAAGCACGTGAAGGAAGAGTTAAGTCAGACACAGGTGTAGGGTGGCATGGCATCAGTATTCCCGACGTCCTGCTTACTGGCTTGCTGTGTGCATGGCATCCATCCAGGACGCTGAGCGCAAAGCTCCTTTAAATTGAACGTGTGGCCGTGACCTTGACCGAACTATTCTGCCCGTTTTACGCCCACTGGTTTTTGTGTGCGACCACACACACACACACACACACACACACACACATACACACACACTACACACACACACACCATACACACACACACACACGCACAGCATCTCGTGTGTGTGTGTGTGTGTGTATATATATATATATATATATATATATATATATATATATATATATACATATATATATATATATATATATATATATATATATATGTATATATATATATATATATATATATATATATGTATATATAATATATATATATATATATATATATATATATATATATATATGTATATATATATATATATATATATATATATATATATATATATATGTATATAATATATATATATATATATATATATATATATATATATATATATATATATATATATGTGTGTATGCACACACACCTGTGTGTGTGTGTGTGTGTGTGTGTGTGTGTGTGTGTGTGTGTGTGTGTGTGTGTGTGTGTGTGTGTGTGTGTGTGTGTGTAGAAAGAGAGAGAGAGTTAGAGAGAGAAACATTTGTCTTTCTTTTCAGTTGTAAGTAGCCAAGGCAGGAGAAGGGAGTGGTGGTGACAATGACGGAGGGAGACAAACAAAACACTAGTGGGCGGGGTGAAGGTGTGAGAGGGAGGGGCTGCGGTACAAACCTCACCTGACGTCTTCGTCGAGGCAGGTGAATTTATGTCCATCCCTGAGGCAAGTGTGGCAGTCCTTGCAGCTGAGACCGCCCCCGAGACATACCATCCGTCGGCAGGTGGTGGTGGGCTCATCTAGCAGCTGCTGCAGGCGGTCAGGGGTCCACCAGGTGGCGTCTGTGTCGTCCTGGGACGTGAAGGAGAAAGAAGGAAATGGAATGGCTAAAATAAGGTGGTAGAGATGACAAAAAGGAAGAAAGATGGAAAGGAAGGAAAGGGAAGTAGGAAGTGAAAGTGGAAGGGAGTAAAAGAACGTGAGAGGAAGTAAGAAAGAAGGAAGCATTGTATTAACATGCATGGCACCGTCTGACCAGTGCCAGCACCACCTGGGAGTGGAATCACTAATCAGGAAGACAACACCAGCCTTACCTGCACGGAGGGCCGGTTCACCCTGGGGTGTATGGCTGGTCTGGGAACTTTGGGATCCTGTTCCTCACTCCACGGCCGTGAAAGGTAACTTTTTGGCCCCACCAGGTGCCGACTGCGGGAGTCCTGCAGCACGCCCATCACCGCCCACACCGCTACCACGCTCAGGCACCAGAACACGCGTGCCTGACGGAGGCGGCGGTAGAATAAGGGCATGGTGACGGACGAGGGACAGTAGTACAGTGACGCAGATTTCGACTGTTGAGCTGCCGTCTGACTTGCACTATTTGCCAGCAGGAGCAGCTGGTGAAGGTGGTGACGGCGACGCACGAGGAACGAGGGACGATCACTATCAACAGCACCAACAGCACCAACAGCACCAACAGCACCAGGCAGACTATTCGTGTACCCATAATGAGGAAAGTGTGACACGTGTCCGAGGATTTCAGGTAAAGTTTTCCTCTTCCTTCTCTTCTCCATCTCCTCTCCGTTGTTCTTTCCTGTTTTGTGTTTTCACCCTCCCTCCTTCCCTCATCTTCACCTTAATTCCTTGGACAAACAAACCACGAATATGGGTTTAATTTTATTCTTTCTGTATAAACATAAATATAAAACTATATTTAGGATAAAATACTTGATAAAAGAGTAGGAGTTAGTGGTTAAGCGTCCACCACAAGTCTGGCCACACTGCAGAACACACTTCAAACAAAACATCGCAATAATATTTATATGACAGACGTAAAAAACAAGACCTGGCACTTTACTTATACTTGTCTGTAGCTTCAAATAACAATCAATTCCTTTTGCATTCAATTTACTAATACTGCGAACACTTTAATAAAGATAATAAGAATAAACATGTAGGTTATGTAGTTCAGCATCAGATACAGTGGGCGGGAGAGGGATGCAATGTGTGTGTGTGTGTGTGTGTGTGTGTGTGTGTGTGTGTGTGTGTGTGTGTGTGTGTGTGTGTGTGTTGAGAACCTGGATCATACCTACTCGCCTCGGTAAAGCTACAGACGCAGGGAGAAGGCAGCGAGTTCCTTCTTTAAACACTGAAAACAAACACACAGCCTCACACCATCTTTAGTGTACATGAAAGAGGAAGAAATTAAAAATGAATCACCACTTGCGTATCCGAACATTTACCGTCCTGGCGTATGTGTGTTTCGTTTTGTGATGGACGCTGTGAAAGGTTCCGAGGCGTGTGGAAGGGAATCATTAGTAGGCAACCTTCAAGTAGAGCCTCCAGGATGGTATGTTCACGAATGGAGTAAGAAAGGAAGATAAATTTGACTGAGAACTTAAACAGATCACGTGTTACTAAGCTATTGTCTCTCAGGTGAGCTGCGGTCGGGTGTCCCCTATACACACTATGTTCAAAGACGCGAGGGAAAGTGAGTAGAGCAGAGACTGTGTGACTTGTAATGATTATTGTCGTTCTGGATGCCATGGGTTCCTCCCCTATAAGCTCTCTCGGCTGCTGTGACCTTACGTAACACCCCACTTCCCTATGTGACCTTTTATCGTATCAATTTCGTAAACGTTCCAGGGTTTAAACGTTTGCGAGCATACGTAGTTTCAAGATATTTGATTAAATACTGAGCCGACCCCAATACACCAGTTATACATTCTCTCCACTCTGTACAAACTAGCTTCAACTCTATCTTGCGAAACACGTGTGGCAGACGTGTTCACATAACATTCCGTTCGTGTCCCGTCGCGAACGAAACCTGAATTTTCTTTGAGCATGTGTCGAGGATTGAGACGCAGGACTGACTCTCTCTCTCTCTCTCTCTCTCTCTCTCTCTCTCTCTCTCTCTCTCTCTCTCTCTCTCTCTTCTCTCTCCAAAGTCATTCTGAGGATCACGTGTTCCTGCTGCCTTGCACAACGTACATACACACTGTTGTCAGGACATAAAATACTTGAGTCACTCCACCCGAGTAGCTTTGGCAGAGCTTGTGTTGCGCCGGGAGTGTTTCCACGTCTGGGTGTGTGATGCATTGCGTTACCACTGCAGTAGTACATCAGGGACTGCACAAGGAGTACTCAAACAGGCGACGGTAAGCTGAAAAACGTGATGGCGATGATGTTAGCGACCTACGATTCATCCTCACACGAACATCGACCCCATGAAAACGATGAAGGTTTACATATCCCACCCACAACCCCCCCAAAAAAAAATACACAGTCCAATGAGGATGTGGTTGACTGAGGATCCTATACAGCGGTAATGACATTGTACTCCAGCTTATCTTTCCTCTATGTTTAAGTGTGGGAGTGAGGCGAAGGTCGTGGGTCGTGTTTCAGCATCACGGGCAATGTTCAGTATAACACTGCACCACACACACTTGTACACGTGAACATAAATAATAACTTTGATTAATACTGCGAATAACGTGGCAACCTGCTGAGTGGAAACAGAGCATCGCCGTAATACCGAAATAACACTCGATCTGTTAACGGAATGACGCTTCCCAGAGGTCTTCGCTACGCATAAATACATACATACAGACAGACACAAATACTTCACTGCGAAGACAAAGAACTTTTACGTTTTTGTTTTTTTGACATTCCTGCATTTGGTGACGAGCTCGCTTATCACAAGGGGAATCGGGGGAATATTATTTTTATTTTTTTATTTATTTTTTTTTGTTTCACTATTTTTGCATCCATGATCCATCCTACAAAGCTTCCTTCCCGCGCCGCAAACAGTGTCATATGTGCAGAGAAAAGGCATAAACGCAGCACACTTTCCGAGGAGTCTGGGGAGCTGGAGCCTGCAAGGAGAAGGGCGGGGCGGTACGGGGTGGTACGGGGCGGTATGGGGTAACTAAACGGACTGCAGAGAGTTAATGAGGACTGCTGTGAGCCATGGAGGTAGTTACGGGGCTTTCTGGGCTTACTAATGTGGTTTTGGGACTGCTAGGAGGCTGCGAGAGATTACTGGGATGACGTGGGGACTTGCTATTGCGACTCAGAGGGATCTAAGTGGCCGTGGGGGTAGTTATGGTTTTTCAGGGCTTGCTAGGAGGCAGGGGGGGAGGGGGAGGGGCACGCTAGTAGACCCACGTGACGGGTACCCATTGGGGCTCCGTCGCCAGGCGGTCAACGGCCTCCAGGATCTGGTTGAGGGTGTCGCTAAGGTCGTTGTTGACGATAACCAGGTCGAAGTACTTGTCGTAGGCGCGTTGCAGCTTAGCACTGTCCTCCATGGTACGTTTGAAGTCGTCCTCCTGTCAAAGGGAAGACGAAGGATGTTTATGAATGTGTCCTGTCCTGTTGCTCTTGTCTTTACACGGCTACACACACACACACACACACACACACACACACACACACACACACACACACACACATCCACAACCACACACACACACACACACACACACACACACACACATCCACAAACCACACACACACACCACACACACACACACACACACACACACACACACACACACACACATACAAAAAAAACTAGTAAAACACACACAATAACCACCATAACCTTATCTTGAACAGACGAAGGTGATGCACTGACTAAACTAACGTGCTTCTTAACTATACAGAACATGGGTAGGAGGACAAGGACAGGCAATACTTTACCTCGTAGAGAGAAGCCAGTGATTCAAGCGTCCTGGCCCTTCTGGAGCTATACCGTATGGAGCTGCTGCGGTCAAACTGAGGGTGGGGTGGAAGGCAAGCAGGGAGACATAAGTACACATTGATGGCAGGCAGCGAGCAGGCCACACGGAGCAGGGAAGAAGAGGAGAGGATTGTTGTTTCGAGCAGGTTAATGGCATATGTTTACTAGTAGGAGGAGGGTTTGTGGTGGTGGTGGGAGAGGCTGTCTGTGGTGGTGCCTTACTACCTTACTGTCTTTCCCGCGTGTTACAGTTATAGAGGTAGTGATGGAAAGGGTCAGTTCAGTATTCCATTCACGGTAAGATGTTAAAGATGATCTCGTTCGTTGGTATATATTTGATCAAGATGAGTTAGCTGTGATACGTGAATGTTAGTAACGCGGCTAAGTTACTGAGATTGATGTATTTTCTTGTTTAGGTTTACTAGTATTGAAAGTGTCAGTTGATTGCATTCCTTTCAAACCCGCGTCTTTTTTGTGATAACCTTGCAAACATTTTTTTTCTATTTTTTTTATATTTCTATCTCTTTCGTTTCATGCTGTGTGTCGGGGAAGGGCGATCAGCAACCTGCACACGAGTATATATCCTAATGAAAAGTTATATTCTTAAACCTGTGGCTGTTTTTTGTGTTTCATGCAGTATGTGAGGGAGTTGTTGAGGCGTGAGTGTTTGTTAGACATGATAACCACGAGTGGAATCATTATGAAGCGGTAGAACACTTATCCCCTTCCTTTCCCTTCCCGTTACCTCTCTTCTTTTGTGATATAATTTTCCATTCCTACCCTCCTTTCTTTCCCTTCCTCTTCCCTTTCCTTCTCTTTCTCTCTTATATTCCCTTCCTTTCTGTTTCTATCTTTATTAATCTTTATCCGTCCCATCCATTTCTTTTCTCTATCTTCCATTCCCTTCCCGTCCATGTCCTACCCTTACTTCCCTTCCACTCCTTTTACTTTCGTACTTTCCCTTTTTACTCCTTACTTCTCTTTCCTCCTTACCCCTCATCTTCCTCCTTTCACTTCCTTCCCCTCCTCTTCCTCACTCATCCATATCATCCACTCATCCCCTTGACAGACATCTAGCCTACCAACACTCCATCTGTGCATGTAAGAAAGCAACACAGAAAGCGTGTATTGCATCAGAATAATAGAGTTTATGCCTTTCGTGAACTTTTAAGAATGCGCCTCACGCCATCACGCCCTCTTGTGGTTGTGTGTCATGCTAATAGGAAACACGTGCATTTCTCATCTCAGTTAGACAATGGTTGATCAAGTACGAGAGCGACCTCTGGATTGAATTGTTTGAACTTTCTCTGCTTTTTTTTTCTTATTGTTTTTTTTCATGAAGTTCGAATTTACTGGGGTATGTTTTTTTAACTTTGTTTTTTTTATTCTATTGTATTTATTTATTTTTTTATTTTGTTTATCTATTTGTTATTATTTTCTTAGTTGGAAGCCTGTGATGAGCTGTGTAGGTCTATGTTTTAAATGAATAATGCAGAACCCACCACCACGAGGCTGCCGCTCCCACCACAGGAACACAATAATAATAATAATAATAATAATAATAATAATATAATAATAATAATAATAATAATAATAATAATAATAATTAGGAGAAAAAGGGAATGAAAGGGCAATATTAATTCACAAATCCACACATACGAGTAATGCAAAAACTAATAATAACAAGAACACTAAAGACTAATAATAATAATAATAAAAAAAAAAAAATCAACAACATACAACAATACAGCACATACAGGAATTGCAATGTTCTTGTCATAACATAAATATAATACAAACAGCTATGTATGTAAGTCTGGGTAACTGCACGCATTACAGGAAATAATAATGTTAATGGTAATAATAATAATAATAATAATAATAATAATACTCTCATCACTATAGCCATTCGTAACACAATACATGAACAATCTAAACTCCATTCCGCTTGCAGATGTTTGGGAGACACTAATGATGATGATGATGATGAGGAGGAGGAGGAGGAGGAAGAAAAGGAGACCACAACTTGCAGAACTGAGGGAGGGAGGGAGGAAGGGAGGGTGACACAAAGGAAGGAGAGAAGGGAGGGAGTGAGGGGGAAGATTGAGTTGGGAAAGAGAAAGGTGGAATGCTAAGGAGGGAGGAAGGGAGGGAAGGAGAAAGGGAGGGAGGGAGGGAGGGAGGGAGGAAAGGAGGGAGAGAGGGAGGAGTAGTAGGGAGATGGAGGAAAACAGGAGACATTAGATAACCGAAAAAGATAATAAGGAGAAAGTTAGACTCATGAGAGAGAAAAAAAGAAAAAGAAAAATAAAGATCAGATATAGGGAGGGAAAGAGAGATTAAAAAGACGAAAGAGATGAAGAAAAGAAAGCAAGGAATGAAACAGATGAAATAAATGAGGGATAGAGAAATGGTCGGGGAGATAAAATTAGTCCTAAGAAGGGAGAGAGGGAAAGGGAGTCGTCAGGTAAATGAACACTCACGGTCAGGTTACGGTTGGAGCACCCGAAGGCGCTGCCAATGTTGTAGAGGTTCTTGATTTGGTCCATCCCGGGCGCCGCTAGGAAGATGACGTAGGGCAGCATCTCGCTCGAGCTGCGCATGTACTTGAGAGACTGAAGGAAGAGGGAGACGATGAAGGAGTGGCAGACGAAGGGAAGTGTGGTGTGTGTAGGGTGAGTGTATGCGTTTGGGAGTATGAGATGTGTATTGATAAAGGTGTATTGGGCTTAAATTTGAGGATGTGAGGGAATAGAGAAACATGAGAGAGAGAGAGAGAGAGAGAGAGAGAGAGAGAGAGAGAGAGAGAGAGAGAGAGAGAGAGAGAGAGAGAGAGAGAGAGAGAGAGTGTGTGTGTGTGTTTGAAAAGGTATGAGAGTGTTTGACTATAGACGCGTGAGTGAGTGTAAAGACTTGGAAGGGCGTGAAGGAAAGCACACACACACACAGACACACAGACACACACTTACCGCGGGAGAGCAATCAAGCACACACATCTTGCCGGAGCGGATGACGGAGAGGATGGAGTCCAGTTTGGTGCCGTACAGATTGCCGTTCAGCTCCCCGTTCTCCAAGTAGCGGTGTTGGCGTACGTCTGCTTCCATGGCCTCGCGGGTGGTGAAGTGATACGCCTTTCCATCCTCCTCCAGCTCTCGCATCGGCCTTGAGGTGTCTGCAGTCCGGAAATAGATAGATGAAATAAGTGGATAGATATATAGATGGATAGAATTTAGTCCTTTTTTATTCGTAATTGGGTGCAGTTTAAGGGGTAAACATATAAATGGAGTGTGGAAATGAGGTTTCTAATATAATGAGAACTTCCTAGGAATATCTGCCGTGTTCATTCTCCTTTGCGTGTTGATATTTTTCTCGTGAAAGGGCCTGGAGGAGGTGTAGAAAGGAGGGAGAATACAGAAAGGAACTGAAGGTTAGACAGTCTTGGTTCAACAGGAAAGTCAGGGCCGCGGACGAGCTGAGGGGACAAGATGGATGGACATGTACTAGTGTGAGATGCTGTCAGTATAAGGAACGTTTACTCTTGTATTCCTTTAGTAGTGACTTTTCGGAGCCTCAAAGCTTTGACAAAACTATCTTAAAAACACATGACAAACTAATCGCTATTTGGATCAATCTGAAATTATAGCCGGAAGTGGCAATTAGGTGATCCGTCTCTTTAATGTTTCACCTGTAGAAGGCAACCCCTCACTCGCCTGGCTAAAGGAGCAAGGAAAGTAGAATTTATATTATCCATACAAAGGAGGTTGCTATTCTGATCGGTATTACTGTTCTGTTTTTACGTGTTTACAACGGCACAATGAATAATATGCTTAGTGCCGATGGACGCTAAGTGAACATTATCTGTACTCACGTGGGATGATGGTGCCGAACTTGGACGGGTCTGCGGCGATGATGCGGTTCTTCAGGGTTCTCCTACCGACACCGTGGCTGCCAATGAGCACTAGAGTCTTCCTCATGAAGGGCGGCATGCGCGCCACCTCCTCGTATAAGATCAACTCAGCCTGGTCGTATTCCGTACTCTTCTTCGTCGAAAACATTAACTTCTTCTTACGTTTGGAGATCTGCGGGATGATGGAAAAGGGTTGTGAGTGTGTGTTTGACTGACTGAATGGCAGAGTCAGTTCACTCGTCTACCTCGTGTATGAAAAGGTGTGTGTGTGTGTGTGTGTCTTACCCTGGTCCCGCAGATGCCAATTTTATGCACGTAGTCGTACTCCTGTCGCACGAAGGCCTTGCGTCGCTCCTCCAGCTCCTGTGAGGGAATGAGCCCCGTCCGACGGCCGCGTCCCCCGACCACCTGCGCCTGCCACCAGTTCGGGTCAGACTGGTCCACTATCTGATGGGAAGGGACGAGGGGATAGATGACGTCACAGCCTCAGCGCTACCTGTTTTGCACGCTTTAAATTTTTTTTTTATACATACATGAAGGCAAATTTATGCATGGGTAAGAGTGCGGAGGAAATAAATACATAAAAAGATATAACAGTGTGTCGTGTTAAGAGTAAAACAAATATCTTCTTTTTTTCATATAGGTTCCTGCCGTGACTCGAGTTTGAAACCGTTAGGAAGAGAAAGGAGTTTTACTGTGATGTGGTGTGATGCTCTTTTGTTTTTACATCATCCATCGATTTGAAAATGCAATATAAATTTTAAAAAATGTAAAACTCTTCATATATAAGAAAGTGCGAGGAAAATATCAGTTTATGTCCTGTATTGCAACATTTTTCCCATTATTCTTTAAACGTAAAATACATTGCTTTCTCTTAATACCAGTTATTAGTATTGTTATCTCACAGCAGCATCTGTTTACGTGACCTTGACGCCGTAACAAAGAGAGAGAGAGAGAGAGAGAGAGAGAGAGAGAGAGAGAGAGAGAGGAGAGAGAGAGAGAGAGGAGAGAGAGAGAGAATCGCATACAGACAAAATAGACACACAGAAGGCAAATAAGCACGCACACACACACACACACACACACACACACACACACACACACACCTGCAAGATGTCTCCCTGGTTGAACTTGAGGCCAATCTCCTGTGCAGTCTGTGAAGGGCAGGTGGGCAGCAGGGTATCGTCAGCAGGGTCGTAGGAGTAGAGGGCACGCATGTAGCACTGTAAAGGACAACACCATCAACACCACTGTCATCATCATCACTATCAACCCCACTGCTGCTTTCAACACCACTATCACCATTATCATAAACATCAATGTCAACACCATCTTCATCACTCTCAATACTAGGCTACTGTCATCACCACCACTTTCAACACCACATTACAACACTGCCGACACCATTGCAGTCTCACCACATTGAATATTCAAGTTATAGCACATAGTAGTATATATTAAGAATACCTCAGGGAATACAATGATAACTATAGTCACGTGTGTGTGTGTATGTGTGTGTGTGTGTGTGTTTTGTGTGAGAGAGAGAGAGAGAGAGGAGAGAGAGAGGAGAGAGAGAGAGGAGAGAGAGAGAGAGAGAGAGAGAGAGAGAGGTTGTGTATAATTTTTTTAGGGAAATATTTATTCCTTACGTTGACTTCAAGTAACAAGGGTAACTCCTAATTATTATTATTATTATTATTGTTATCATTACTACTATTACTGTTGTCATCATTATTATTATTATGATTACTGTTATTATTATTATTATTATTATTATTAGTAGTAGTAGTAGTAGTATCATTATCATTATTATTATTATTATTATTATTGTTATTATTATTGTTATTATTATTATTATTATTATTATTATTATTATTATTAGTAGTAGTAGTAGTAGTAGTATCATTATCATTATTATTATTATTGTTATTGTCGCAGTTGTTGTTGTCATTGTTGTTATCAAAGGTGTTCCATGGAATACTAATCCATCAACAATACAGTCTACGTACTACTCATGCACACAAACATGTCATTAAAGAGTTCATGATGACCAAGCTTAATGTCAGCCAGAATGATACACACACACACACACACACACACACACACACACACACACACACACACACACACACACATAACCACCACCATCACCACCACACCAGCATTACAAAAATCACCACGTCAGCACCACACTCATCACCACACCACAAGCATCACCAGTGTCATTACGTGCAGGCATGAAGCCAATGTCAACTATTTCGCTTCAGTGTTACCAAGGCAGGACGTCACATCACGGCATTACAAAGCTAAAGCCGCAAGTCACGCCATGTCACGAAACAAAGATTGATATGAAACGTTTGTAAACTTAAAATGAAACTTTTAAAAAACGTATGTGCAACCTTTTCAAGTTCACAGATGTTTAAAAAGTGCCTTGTGTGAGATTAAGTTTGTGAGACGCAAGATTTGGATTGTGTATGTTATGACTGTTTTGTGTATGTGATTCTGTTTTTTTTATTATCATTTAAAGTTTATGAAGTTTAAGATTCTCGCATAGCTACTTCACTACATCAGCAAGATTATGTAGAGCTATTGCAACACTACAAGGCTTGCAACACTACATTATCCGCAGCAACACAGCAACACAGGCATTCAAGCATCACAGCACCACAAGCATTGCCGTGAAAGCACTGCAGCAACATAATGATTAGAAATTAGAGAAGGATTAGATTACCCAGAGTTAGTGAAATCCTGATACTCTCATGCACTACAACAGACAAAAGGATGATAATGGTGTGTGCGTGTGTGTGTGTCTGTGTGTGTGTGTCTGTGTGTGTGTGTGTGTGTGTGTGTGTGTGTGTGTGTGTGTGTAAACGCGATGTGTAAGCAATCCCAGCGTGCACTCGTCACCACCACCACCACCACCACCACCTCCTCCTCCTCCTCGCTGCCTCCCTTGTCTTGCTGTTAGAGTCCCAAGCAGGCAGGTAGCATCCTCATCGCCGCCACAGGAAACAAGGCACACACACTTACTATGGTTTTGGTGGAGTCTGGGTGGAGGCTGCTGGTTACCTGGTTAGCAGCGGGCGGGTCGTGCAGGGCCGGGATCACCTTTAGGGTCACGGAGTCTCGACACTTGGCCACCTCCTCGTGCAGGGAATGAAGGGATTCAATCTGCGGGAAAAAGAAAATGATGATAAATAAATGAATGAATAGCAGAGTATTACCTCCGACCCTTGATGTGTTGTTGCCATAGGAAACACTGAGACATTATAGTTAAAAGAGTTCTTAGAGATCAACAAGGACGTAACAGCCATAGTAAGACTTACCTCCACGCCGTTGACCTCACAGATAGCGTCGCCCACGTGTAGAAGGCCCTGCCTGTCGATGGAGCCTCCCGCCATTATCCTGGCGATGACAAGGTAACCCGACTCGTCCTCCCGCACTGTAAGGCCAAGAGGCTCGTCCGGTCGCTTCCGGAGGCCCACCATCCGGATGGTGTCCACTGGGTGGCCATTTTCTTCCGGCATGAATGTGGCGTTGTTGTGGCAGCCGTTGACTCCGTTGGTGATGGCGTCGCCCGTGTGTCTCCGCTCGGCTATGGTGTCATGGGTGTCCAACAGCGCCTGAACCATTGTGTGTATTAGTCTCGACCCTGATACTCCTCCTCTGCTACTGACACTAATAGGCGGTGTGATAACGAGGAGGCTTTGGGATTGTGAGGCACAGCGGGTATAATAGTGTGTGTGTGTGTGTGTGTGTGTGTGTGTGTGTGTGTGTATGTGTGTGTGTGTGTATGTGTGCTGTTTACCTGCATCACCCTGCCTCGTTTCCGTGTCACAAAACCTTAAGAAGTGAGAAATCGTCTGTGTGGCACTGTGAGGGAGGTCCCGTGTGTTGAAATAATCCACGTGTCAGTCACACACCCTAACCTTATCCTAAATGCATCATAATAATCATACACCTAATATTTCATCTTTGACCACACTATATGTACAGGTGGTGCAAAATATTTCACATTATCATTACTTATCTACGTCACACGAGGTTAACTCTACACTCCACCAGTACAGTACAGTCAGGTCTTTACGTCCAGGAATCCTCACTACAGGTCTGGCTGGGGGCACGAGGGAAAGCACGCAACACCTTCATACAATACAAGCACCAACAGCCAAGAAGCAACACGAGGAACAGGGAAGTGGAAGGGGATTAGGAATTACTTTTTAACGTGCAGGGTATCTCTCTCTCTCTCTCTCCTCTCTCTCCTCTCTCTCTCTCCTCTCTCTCTCCTCTACATACAGGTGTAATACCCGCTAGGCAAGGGTTTGTGGTGTACACGTGCGGGTGTGGTGACTGTATTTACTGGTGTTGATTCCAGGGTTGTGGGAAGAGATTGTGATACTTCCTTTCACCGACACCGACACCGACACACACACACACACACACACACACACACACACACACACACACACACACACACACACACTCATACATACATACACACACACAAACAAACACACAAACACAAACACAAACACAAACATACACAGTCAGGTCCGTGTGTCAGAAGAGACAGTCACATGCATCACAAAACTACGGGAAGCGAGGATTGGTTTGGGTGGAAAAGTATTATTAAGGTTTTGTCAACACTTGTCTCAGAGAGCAAGATCACTACATCACTCTCTACTCAAAGATAAAGGAAGGTGGATTTGAGTTAGAATCTGTTCAATATCTGCAAATATTATCAAAAGACCATCACTTTCCATCTCTGATAAATGGATAGTGCAGGTCGTTTGCAGCGAATATAAAGCGCTTGACAGTAGTAGCCGCGGCACCAGTAGTAGTCTGCAACGTGTGGGTGAAGACGAAGACAAGGAGAGGGTCATCAGACGCCTCGAGAATTTTCAGTAGAGGTGTTGCGGGACACTCTCATGCAAACACTTTCCAACCCGTTTGTGACGAGCAAGACTCAACAGGTGTACGACGGTCCTTGAGCTTACATAACGCCAGACTGAGCACACGCCAGTGGCCATACCAGCAGGTGGGGCCGCTGCAGGAGCTCGGCCAACTCTTGGGACGGCGCGCTGGTGGACCCTTCACACAGGAGGTGGAGCTGCGAGGCGAGTTTACTACTGCCGGACGAGACTGGTTCCACCACCCCTACTCCGTCCTCGAGCGTGTCCTGCACCTGCGGGAAACGAAAGGAAACATATCAGTTAATGCAGCGATGCAGAACGGAGACGATGTCCTAAGAAAACTTAAACAAATATCAAATGAAACACCGCTGACCCATGAAGCAAGCATTGGACACGACAGCCTGCTGCAACGTGAAGTGCTGCAAGATGAGATCATGTACTTCATACAATTTCTGATCACGAAATGTTTTCAAACTGACTGAAATATAAGTGTAAATCCCAACATATCCTTGTATATGGGAGCTTAAGTGACCTACTTATGTTCCGGGTAAGACGTGTCTTAAAAGAGTCAATGCGGACTCAGAGCAAAGCTGAGTGTTGCTTCATTACTCTTTATAAATTAAGTCACAGGTGTGTGTGTGTGTGTGTGTGTGTGTGTGTGTGTGTGTGTGTGTGTGTGTGTGTGTGTGTGTGTGTGTGTGTGTGTTCGCGCGCGCGTACCGAGCACTCAAACTCAGGTCATTTTTTGGGAATAGGTATCCTAACATTCCTCCGGACACGTCAAAGCGGAGAGGACAAACTACATGCATGAGTGATGCAGGTGTGCCGCCCTGTGTCCTGTGCCCTGCGCTGCCTTACCTCCAGGGCCACCACCACTGTCTTGTGTTCGTGGCTGGACGGCGGGGAACTCATCACGATCAACTCATGAATATTTCACAGCAAATAACGTGTGAGTCACCCTTGGCTGCCACACGGGTTTTTTTCCCCCTTCTTATATTTCACTCGTTCCACGTGTTTCCTGGTGGGGAGTTATCAGTCAAGTGTCAGTGAGACGAGTAGGGAGAAAAATGACGGAGGGAAAGGCACTTGTTCACACACACTCAGCTCTTGCACTACTACAGGTGCTCCCCTAAACGTGATGTTTTGACTGGTAGCCATGGTGACAGATCCAGCTCGGCCCACCTACGGCTGTGTGTATGTGTGACAATAGATATCAACTTCCTGGGGCGAAGGTGAGAGGTTGAAAAGGAATACGAGCAGGGAGAAGGCTGTTAATAGGGCTGGGGAAGGGTGGCACAGGAAGGTGACAACAGTGCGAAACGAGTATAGCGTCGCGACAAAGACACCCACACGTCACTCTAGGGTTTGTGTCACGCGCTGGGGCGGGGCGGCCATCACCCTCAGCCATAACTGTAACAAAACTCGTCTCATGAACTTCCAAACACGGAGAAAGCAATGTAATAATCTCCCTAATTAGACACATACGAGTACATTATTTTGTCCCACGAGTCCTGTGTTAAATGTCACAGGTTGGCTGCGTGGGCGTCATACGTACTCACCCCGGCAGGTTCGCCCACCAGCAAGTACAACACGTTGTCAGTGTCCACCAGGACACTGAGGGGGCTGCGCGGCTCCATCAGAGGGAGGGCCTGTCCGCCTTCAGGCTATGTGGGTGAAACAACTCTCTCTCAGCAGACCAAATGCGGCGCACGTTCTCAGGCTGGCTGCATGGTAGTCATGAGTGCTTGGTGTGCCTTGCAGTCACAACACTTACATTATTGTTCCTGAGCTTCACCATAATCCACTTTAAGGGAAATGTTCACATCCAGACTTTCCCTCGCTCAAGTACTGCTTCCCCTTCAGTTTTAGTTCTACAATTATTTTTTTCCAATGCCAGTTGACAGAAACGTGCAGTCGGCCTCTGGACCTGTGAATGGCGGGGACGTGATGCCGTCTAGGCTAATGAATAAGTAAAATAAGCAATTGCTAATCTATACACTGTGAAGTATTGGAAGGTTGACACTGCGCATCAATGAAGCCAGACACTGTCACGCTCTTTGGCACGCTTGCAAATGGCACGTCAAGCTGTAAGTCGCACCACCTCCTCTCGTCCCCTCCCGGTACACCAGTAGCAAAGGTCACCGCTCTCACTGCCTCAGTAACCTTGGTAGTGCTGACCACATCTTGGATTTCTGAATGTTAAGGATTTTACTCCCACACACACACACCACCGTCATCACCGTCTTCACCACACCAGTAGTCACAACACTGCACCATTGTCATCGCTATGAGCACCACACTTTGTAAAGAAACACATCTACACCACCACCACCACTAACATCACCGCTCGTCACCAGCACTACACAACACCAAGGGTCGCCTCCCCTTCAGTGCATCAAATGTAAAGGACCTGTGTGTGGCCTGCTGAATGTCGTCGGGAAAAGTGAGACTGAAAGTGAATGCTCCAGGCTGAGGGTGCACGCCGCCCTTGCCGTCATCGTCACCGTCGCCGCCGCCGCCGCCGCTGTGGTGTACGAGCGAAGAAAACTTATAGGTGCTACCTGATCAGGGGTGTGTGTTGTTTGGGGGGAGTGGGAGGTACGGGTGTAAGCTACGTAGTGTTGTGGGGTGGGGTGGGGGGTGTACAGAGGGCGCTGGTGTGCGAGCAGATGCTTCAGAGTGGTGGGGAGGGAAGTGAAGGAACTTGTGCTTGTGTCGGGGGCGGGACGGGGCGGGGCCGGGGCTGGGTGGGGCGGGGTGGCAGTCGGAGGCGAGGATGGGAGAGGCTGTTGACCATTTGCGAGTTACCGCCGTGGGATCATTAAGTTAGTTATTTGCTTCCGTTGCCTCAAGCTGCACCAGGTAGTGCTGGGCCGTGGTGATGGTGATGGTGGTGGTGGTGGTGGTGGTAGTGGTGGTAGTGGTGGTGGTGGTGTGGTGGTGGTGGTGGTGGTGGTGATGGTAGTGATGGTGGCCACACCAATGCAATGGTGTACTGCAGGGCGGTGCAGGGCGAGTCACACGGTGTCAGCCTATGAAAGTGACGGACAGTGTAGATTTGTTGGCGGTAGACCTGCTGTCACTCCCCTCTACTGACCCACTGACACAGACTAATTGCCATTGCAGCTGTGGGTTGTGTGGGGGAGAGGGGGAACTGGGGGAGTGGAAGAAATCCCTCCCCAAGGGGGCTCGTCAAACAGACAACACCTGCAGGGAACCAATCACACGTAGACTGGAGGAGTTGCACGGCAGGCTTGGTGCGGCTGTGGCCTACGGACGTACTGACGGTGATGGCGGCGGCAGTGTAGGGTGACGGCCTTACACAGCCTTTTGGTAACCCGCCTCGCTAAAGGCCAACCGGACAATGGTGTTCGTCACCACCGTTGCACGTAGGCTTAGTTCCCCCCGCAACGCAAGGTCCACTGATCACCTCCGTCTTGCAACCCCGCACACTTCATTGGGAACTTTTATGTATGCCGCAGCCACGTGACCTCTGCCACACCCACCACAAAGGTGAAATGAAAGTGGTCTTAGGAGCGGCACCGTGGACGATCGTGGGACTGTCCTGACGCGGCGTGAGAGCGGCGCGCAAAGCAGCCCACCCACTACTACTGAGGAACCCTAACTTCCTTCACGGGCTCGCCTGATGCGTCCTTTAACCTGCAGCTCGAGTGTGCATTTGTGCGTCAGTGCATGTAGTGTGTTAGTGTGAGAGAGGAGCGTGAGGTGTGGTGGGAGGCGGGATGTGAGGGTGGTGGTGAGGCAGTAGCAGTGTGAGGGCGGGCCATAGGAAGTGTGGATGAGGTGGTGCGTGAGGAGGAGGAGCGATGATGAGGGAGTAGTAAGTGTGAGGGAGTGCAGTGATGTGAAGAGAGGGAATAGCAGGCACGCTCAAGGCCAGGCACCAGCAGGAGTAGCAAAAACAACAACAACAACAACAACAACACTCAGGGGTAACTTAACAAACACCAACGAGAGGGAAGGAGGGAGGGAGGGAGGGAGGGAAGGAGGAGATAGGAGTGGATGATTTCTCGTACTTTTCTTTTTATTTCCTGTGCTGCAACGATCCTCAGGCGACTTTTTACAGCCAGCCTGAGTAGTATGCTTCCCCGTGATTTGGGTCTTCACCTCAACACGGGGGAGGAACCTGCTGATTCGTTCTAGTCATTGCTCTCTAGTCTCTGTTCACTCTCATTACACGTCTTGCCGCACGTCGTTCACGCCGCTCACAACCCTATCACTTCAGGGAAAAAAAAACACACACCACTTATCTACACCACGCCATCACACCAGGACAAAACACACCAGGCAATCATACCGTCCATCCACATCACCATTACGGATAATTTCATGCCACACTCCACCTCACCACTGCAGTCCACCTACACTTCCACATCTTCCCTTACTCTTCCTTCACACGTCGTAATGCAACACCGTACACCACTGGGCCCCGCCACACCACAGCTGACCGCGCCACAACCCAGCATACCAATCGATCATAATTACGTGTGCATGATTCATCTTCCCTTCCCACCTGAACATCACATTCCCTAACTAAGCGAGAGTACAGAGGGAGAGGGAGAGTGAAAGGGAGACAGCAAGGCGAACGTCCTCTTCACCTGGCCTGGGGCGGGTCTTCCTATCCATCCGGTAGAGTGACATGAGGTTGATGGGAGTGTCTCGTCCTATATACAGTCTTGCAGCGTTTAAATCCCCAACACGCACAGCGGAACACACAAGGGTACGGGCGGGCGGGTAGAGGTGTCATTTCCTTGCTTTCATTACCCACACAGGCAAGTGAGAGAATGTACGTCATCGAATCACAAAGAAAGGCATTCACAATCACTTTCGAGGCAAGTTTGGTGTGTGTATGTGTTTAAATATGCGTGTTTATATATATGTGTGTGTGTGTGTGTGTGTGTGTGTGTGTGTGTGTGTGTGTGTGTGTGTGTGTGTGTGTGTGTGTTTTAAGGGATGGTCAGCATCTTTTGTGTTGTCTCATCTGACGTCACCTCATACCCCAAGACCGCTGGCCAGGTATTGGAACGACTTTTTTGTGGAGATAGGATACACCTATGAATTCCCCACTGCGTTGTAGGAAAAGAAAACCGATTCCACAGTTCAGTTCAATCACACGCTGTATCGTTTGCACTGAGCCACACGTTGAAGGAATAAATGATTGCAAGACGTAGGAACACAGACTAAAGTAGGAGTGTGTGAGGGATGGGTAGTGTGGTACGGGATGAGACACACTATAGCACACCTTATTCTTGGTCATGTCCCTGAACTCCAAGTCACATCCTTACCTCAACCCCGTGCCCTTTGCTATGACCAGGACGACTGTAGCGACGAGATGAACGTCATAAAAACAGGGGTGAGGCGTCTTACCTTAGGTGGTGCTGAGGTGAAACGGAACAGAAAGGTGAGGAAGGAAGAACAACAGAGGTCCGAGCGCTTCGACTTGGTGTCTGCCGCCGCCCCTCACCTGAGCCACGCCGTACCTGTGTCGCCTGAGATGCCACATGTCGCTATACTCTCACCGCGTCGCCAACTGGAGTTCCATCTTTTCCACACTTTGTTAACTCGCATCTGAACACATTTGAAATATGCATCACGTCGACGAGTAAATCACACAAAGCAGGTCACAGAAACACGGAGATGATAAAGATGATATAGTTTGCAGGGCGTCGCAGATAGGGCGGGGCGTGGCGGTTGCCGGAGTCAGGTGGTAGCTCACACACATTCACAAACACATGCACACGCACACACATACAGACTACACACACTGATGTCGGCTGTGCACGTAGAGCACAGATCGCCTTGTAAACGAAGCCAAACACTGTTATCACCGCCTTCCTTCCGCCACTGACGTCACCCGGAAGCACAAGGCCTCAAGAACAGCATCCCCAAGGCTCAGTGTCTCTCCAGCTCAGGCCCAGGACTCAGACGTGGCAACGGTGCACATGCCAGGGGAGAGGGAGGAAGTGTGAGGTGTAAAAGGCTTTATACGCGACACATTTCTTTATGAGAAGAATACCTCGTGACTGGAGCCTGGCACGACCCCTTCCTCCTATCCCAAATACCGACCCCCCTACCCCCGCCTCAAAGCAATAAGAAGCCAGTGTGGTATAAATATAGTCAGCGAGCGGCGGCAGACCACCAGCACCCCCGAGGGACCCCTTTAAGCCCCCCTGTTAAGCCCCAGGGCGAGGAGTGGCCAGTCAGGTGCGGCATCCCGGCTGGTCATGGTCGTGGTGGTGGCGCACATCACATCAACTGTCCTTAAAGATCCCCTTCCCCCTACCATCCCCCCCCTACTCCCATCCACTTCCATCCACTCCCATCCACTTACATCCACTCCCCTTGTTCTTCCACCTTCCTGCTCATCTGTCCTGCTCTTTCCTTAGTAGTGAGCACCTATAGAATGGAAATGTATTCTCATCCAGGTAACCTCATTATAAAACTTTCTGATGCACCTCCTATTCATGTTCACATGTTTTTTCCTCCTCCTCCCCCTCCTCTTCTTCTTCCTCCTCCTCCTCCTCCTCCTCCTCCTCCTCCTCCTCCTCCTCCTCCTCCTCCTCCTCCTCCTCCTCCTCCTTCTCTTCCTTCTCCTCCTCCTCCTCTTCCTCCTCCTCCCTTTCACTTGTTTTTTATTTCCTACTAGTATCTGTGAATTGAGTGGAATGCTAACTACAACCTCTTTGTTACTTTTGTCTCCCATGCTTAGTCCTCCTCCTCCTACTCCTTCTCCTCTTCCTCCTCCTCCTCCTCCTCCTCCTCCTCCTCCTCCAGGTGCTTGTGTTTGCCTCTCTTTAATAACCTCGTGACGGGTGTATTGTCAAAACATTCGCCAGGTGCAGAAAGGTGGTTGGTTAGGGGCGACGGGCTGTAGGGGTGGGGGGGGAGGGGGCGGGGGCAGGGAGTGAGGGGTAGGGGGTGGAGGCAGGGAGTGAGGGGCAGGGAGGAGGGGTAGGGGGCGGGAGTCAGCCAGTGATGATGGACGATGATGGGGCTTGCTGATGTGTTGTTGTTATTGTTATTGTTATTGTTGTTGTTGTTGTTGTTGTTGTTGTTGTTAATGATGATGTTGATGATGATGATGAAAATGATGATGATAATGATGATGATGATGATGATGCTGTTGTTGATGATGATGATGATGATGACGATAATAATGATTTAAATGTGATAAATCTGTTGCAGAGAAAAGTGATGATAATTATAAGAGACGTTTGAAGGACAAAAGGAGGAGGAGGAAGGGGAAGAGGAGGAACAGACGGAGAAGCCAAAAATAGAGATGATGTATGAAAATGAGAGGAGGAGATGCGTGTGAAGGAAGGTTAAATAAGGACTAAGTGGAAAGGAGGAGGACGGGGAGGAGGAAGAGGAAAAACAAAAAAAAGAGGAAAAGGAAATGTATGACGAAGACTAAGAGAAGAAGGAAGAGAAAGAGCAGGAAGAGGATTACATAGGAATGCAAACAGCAACAGACCTACTGGTCCTTACTTGGCTGTTTGATTTCTTTAACTACAACATAGATGATTAATTAGCCTGAAGAGAACAGTGCCAGCCGGGGATTTGATATGAAATAGTTATCAAGGCGATTTTTAAAAGTTTCAACGGTAGCTGAGTTAACGACGTTCAAGGGTAGTCCGTTCCAAACATTGAGAACGCGATTAAAGAAAAAAATATTTGGCTTCGTTAGTTTCAAAGCGTTTCCCAATTATTGTGTAACAGTTGTTTCTCGTGATGTTAGTACAGTCCACTGTGAAATAGGCGTCTGGATTTACGTTAGTATAACCTTTGAACATTTTAAAAACTGCAATTAAGTCCTCTCTTAGCTTTCATTTCGTTAGGGGAAATAAATTTAGTTCTGTGAGTCGTTCCTTATACGGTTTGTTACGTAATCTTAGTATAATTTTGCTTACGCGACGCTGTATTCTCTCTAGTTTTTCTGTCCTTCCTGAAATAGGGTGACCAAAATTGTACGCAATATTCTAATTGGGGACGCACGAGTGAGTTATATAACGTGAGTATCACTTTTGCTGATTTGAAATTGAACGTTATTCCAATGAAACCGACAAGTTTGTTT
>JAPQNM010000043.1:22363521-22366021 GCA_029783475.1 Metacarcinus magister | reverse complement strand
TCAAATATTGTTCAACTATATTGTATTCCCTGCTATTCCTGCATCGTGGGTGAAGTAAAGGGTAAAATGGAGATAAGGTTAGCCTACTAATTTTGAGGCACGGACTATTTATTTCTGGGTAGGATATAATGCTTTTACAATGCTAACGGCATAACAGTTAGCATTTTGAAATATACGAAACCAAACCTATCCCTGCAGCGCTAATCTAACCTAACTCTAACCCTCCGTGGCTAACCTAACGCTAAGTTTATTTCAGTATTATCTGAAGTAAATGTATGTTATCCTTGTAGTGACTGGCTGTGGTGGTGAGTGGTTTGTTAATACAGTATTGTAGCAGGGCATGAATCTGCACATTTTTATTACCCATTTTTACAATTACGTGGATACACAACTGCCTATGTAAGAAGGATATGAAGTTAACAAATTATTTTGGATTAATAAAGGAATGCACCACTCAGCAAGATGAAACAATTGAAATTTTCTATGGTAATTGTGTACAACAGCGCCACTCTGTTCTGAGACTGTCCCGTGCGAGCCCCGATCAGGTTGTTGTTGCTTAATTTTTCTTACCTTACCTAACAAAATTAAATCTAACTAAGGTAAATATTCGTTTCATGACGCACTCGATATCTCCTTACCTTTATAATACACTGCAAATTCAACCTCAGATCACCTCAAACATTTATGCCGCTGAATTACAAAAAAAGATAAAAAAAATTTTTTTCCCTTTTTTTCGAAAAGTAAAGTTTGGTTTGAACAAGGTTCTGTTATTTGTCAATACAAGTTAAGGTATGGTTAATTTAGTTTATAAAAAGTTGCATGGCATAACAAACAAACATCAGATTAATTCAAAACACATCAAAATCTATCAGAAAAAAATTGCTTTGTCCAAAAAACAGACTGGGTCGTAACAGAACCTTGTTCAAACCAAACTAAACTTTACTTTTCGAAAAGAAGGGAAAAAACAATTCGTATTTTTTTTGTAATTCAGCGACATAAATATTTGAGGTGATCTGAACAGGTTTCTGAGGTTGAATTTGCAGTGTATTATAAAGGTAAGGAGATATCGAGTGGGTCATGAAACAAATCTTTACCTTAACTAAGCCTAACTAAACCAAACCTAATCTCACGCACATGAATTTAGATGTTTAAGGGGTCGTCCTCGTCAGAACGGTGTGGCCCTGTGAACTTAAACTCAGCCAGGCAGAACCGACTCAGTATTCTTTCATTATTAACCTTTAATATTGCTTTCTGAACATTACTTCCTTTACCAACTTCTTACTGTATTGCACATCTGTGTTTACCGTTTCCTTTTCTACATTATCCACTGTGGTGGGATCTACAAGAATTCTACCAATGTCATCCCTACTGTTCATAAAAGGCGAGAAAAGGGACAGAGTGAGGGGTCTGGGAAGTCCTCTCTCTTTACACTCCCCTTCGAAAATACAGGGTGCAGAGGGGGAAGGGAGAGTAATTTCTCCATGAACCCTAAATTCATTATTTTGGCTACCTCCCTTTAGGGTGATAACAGTCTGGTATATAGATAGATAGACATTATCCACATGTACTTTCATTGCTATAATTATGGAATCATGTATCCCACTTGCCCTGTAGCTCTTCTTGCCACCCTTTGATGGCCAGTTGATTATCACTGTGAACTCATTTTTTTTCTTTTATTACAATAATTTAATATTTAGACACCTGCAACCCTAATTTTGCCTCCATGTTTTGGTTACTCTTTCTTTTTAACTAGCAATACAAGTGGGCCTTTTTTTATTACGTGCCTTATTGCCCCTGGCTGGTTTTCCAATTGCATACAAAAAAGTGAGATTTATGGTGTTTTTAAGCCTTTCTTCCATTAAAACTAAACTTTGCCAAGCACAAAATTTATTGTGCACAACAGAACCTAGCAATGATGTTGGGCAAGTGTTGACTAAATTATTATTCCCATAGCAATTTGTTTTATTGTAACTGCTGCTCTTTTTTTAGGCCTGGACTATTAATAATGATAATGGCAATGATGGTACCATTTCAGTATTGGCGGAAGAGGGAGAGTGAGTGAGTGGGCGAGTGTGTGCGGTGTGCATCACAGCATTCAGGAGGCACAGCCATGGCAGGCTTCAAGAACACAAAGCTGGAGGACTCCCTTATGCGGCTGGATGCTGCCTTGGGTTCCCCGGGCGGAGGTGTCATGAGGACCCCACGCAGGACCTTCACTCCCAGGGGTAAGTGTGGATAAGTTGTTGTGAGGACTTTTTTTTTTCATACATTATCTGGAATTTCATGTAAGTCTTTCCATACGTTGTGTAATAGAGTAATGCACATACAGTCGTCCCTTAACATTCACAGATTTTATTATTCTTGGGGAGGCCTTCCTTGAATTAATGATTTTGGATGTTTGTGTGTTTTCTTTATGCCATTGTGTGATTGGTTTGTGCGTAAAGTACTGTGCTGGTTTTAACCATTTTTTACAGCTTTTGTGCATATCATAATGTTTGTA